>VYZW01049597.1:3530-13994 GCA_013401315.1 Balaeniceps rex
AAGTTACCACATTGCATTCCAACAGGGAAACATCATCAAAAGGTAGGACTCCACAAACTCTGCCCCAAAGCTGCAAATGACTGAGGTTCGAAATCAGTCAGTTCAAGCAAATAGATAAGTTTAATGCTTCTTGTCTGCCAGCTGAACAATTGAATTTGGGAGGGGGGAACAGCTGCTTTGGACTTGAAGATCTGAAACTGCAGTCTCACTGGGAAAAAGAGAACTAGGGTATTTATCATTATTTGCTTTCCTTGTTCTTCCCCACACTATAGGAACATTAACAGTTTTCAGAAATTCTTAATTATTTATTGCTCCCAACATACTAACAAATATTCTTTGGCAGATGAGGCGTATTCCGTTGATCTAGCTCAGCCCTGTTTCCAAAACTAAGACAGACTTACCAACACTTTCTGCTGGTTAGGGCATTAGCTGGTGTAATAACAGCTCATTAAAGCTCCAGACCCCTTATCAAAGTTAACATAATACCAGAAGTTTGCACATGCTTGGCATTGATAAAAAAGAAAAAAAAAAAAAAAANACATACTAACAAATATTCTTTGGCAGATGAGGCGTATTCCGTTGATCTAGCTCAGCCCTGTTTCCAAAACTAAGACAGACTTACCAACACTTTCTGCTGGTTAGGGCATTAGCTGGTGTAATANAGTACCGCCTCAGGCCCTCTTGAGTATCTCAAGTTGCTTAAAAGCTATCCCTGCCAAGTGAAGAGGTGGTTTACGCAGGTCTAAAAGAAGTCCTTCCTAGTTCTGATTTTCAAGATAGTGTTTCCTATAATCTGGTAGCACAAATAATTGAGGCATAAAGAATGAAAAGTAGGGAAGGCTGCATGACAGACATAATTTGGGTGATACTAGAGCAAACTTTCCAACACAACATTTTTGCCTGGATCTTGACCTATGGGCATACATTCATAATAATGTAACTTCTATGGCAACTTCTCTTAAACTATGAGAGAGGATAAAGTTATTGGTGACACAATGCCTAGCCACTGGACGTTATGAGACTTCTGCTGGAAATACACTGGGAAAAGTGTATGAACAAGTTTATGTCTGACTAAACAATCACTAAATCTCACTTCTCTGGTAATCAAACACCACCATGCACAAAATGTAGTTTTTTCAGAAGCTATCCATTAAATTACTTGCATTTTTCTATAGCACCTACCCGAGGGCAACTGTTAAGTTGTTCTGGGGGACCTCAGATCCTGTACCAAAAAGCCACCACTTTTCCTCTTTAGAGCTCTACAACATCTCAGAGACAGAACAGCTATTGACATGTTTGTAGAAGCCTTACAAGGGACAGATGTGACCAAAGAACAGTGGTGACCTGAACTCTGACCTGGCTTACAGTATCGTCTTCCAGTGAGCCCAAATAACAAGGAGTTTGTAAGTTACAGCCATAAATTCCAGGAACAGAATATGTATCCTTGGGCATTTAGAGCAGCACAGAATAAAAATTCCAAGTGAGATACAATTATAACCACCTAACCTAGCTAAAGTAGTTGTAACTAAACCAAACAGCATCTTACAGGGCAGTGCCTAGATGTACTGGCCATTATCAAATAAGAGTTCACAAAGTTTCTCCTTCTTTTGGAAGATCGTAAGGACACAGATGGCAGAAGAAGTTACAGTTCTTCAGAATCACGGCAATCTAGTCATTGCCACACCTTCTTAAAGAAAACATAAAACTTCCACAGCACCCAACTATTGCAGAGAACACAACTAAAACAGCAAGGGGAACACTGTTTAAGTCCTTTTTAAATTCCCCTCACCCTACCTTAAAAGCCAGCCTTCCTTTTTAGCCTGAACACAAAATAGAACTTCCCTACAAGCAAAACCAGAAAAATTAGCCGTGATCAGAAGTTCATCTACCTCTTTACTAGTGCTCCACAGGAATGTGTTTCACTATATAATAGTTTTTCCTCCCTGAAGTCAGAACAGTCATAAAAAGGGGGGAGGGGAGGTTGATTGCACTAGTTCTACAGCATCTGGCTATGCAATAAGACTCTTGAAATAATTTTCTCCAGTGTAGCATATAGCCAACAAATCTGGCAAGAAGCAACTTTAAGCATGTGTTGCTGTGACAGCAATGAATTATCACCCCAGTCTGCAGCAAGATTAACACTTACAACCTTGGCATGAAGAGCAGTCTGCTCAGATAGTGTGTTAGGAGTAGTGCTCCATGATCAGACTCGAAAGGGTGGGCTCACGTTAAGAAATTAAGAGCACAGAAATGCAGACATTTGCCTAAACTGTAAACAAACAGATAATTTCTATGGAAAAAGGCACTACAGAGCCAAAGAAGTAGGAACACCATGGGAAACTCAAGGTATGGAAGAAAAAAAAAAAGAAAAAACAGCCATTGAAAACAAGATACTGCCTATGATAGAGGACATGCTCCAAAGAACAGTTACAGAACAAAACCAATAATTAGAAAACAGCCCACCAGATTTCTCCTGCTTAACACAAAAACATGAAAAGTACCCAGTCAAACCGACCTGACATGAAATAAGCTACTCTGAAAGCTAGGTGCAAATTGCAGGAAAAAGCAATCACTGAGTCCAAGTTAGGACATTACAGAGTTTGTCAAATCTTTTGTGTTCTACAACAGCACATGCTATTACCTGTGAGTTAAGTGCAGATTCAAAACCAGCTTTGGCCTCACTGGAAGGTCAGAGATGACATTACATCAAAACCAACTCTGCTAAGGAGTACTGTTTGGCAGATTCGTGGTCATCCATTCCACTTTTCAACTAACTGACCACAAAGAGAAGAAACCTGAAAACAAAGTTCCTTACCACAGATTTCTTAAAACAAAAACTGCAGAGGGAAGTGAAGAAAGCCAGCTGAAGAAAACATGGTGGAATCTCCTTCCTGCTTGAACACTCACCATACTTAGACCTTCTTTTGCTTTGCAGAATTGATAGGCCTGTAAAGCATGACTTCTGCTCTTTGATCTGGTTTGCTAGAAATTTTTCTATAAACAAAGTTAGGAGATTCCACCAATCATCAGCTTCACCTCTAATGCAACTTTACTTTGCTTCATGAACCAGAAGAAATGTGTAATATTAATGCTGGTAGAATTGATTTCACAGATTATGTGTTCTACTTCCAAGATCTTAACTTGAAGGAAATACTTTAAGAAGTTAAGCAGTGTGAGTGGAAGCATATGAATAGGTGAGGTTAAGGGATTCAGCACTGGAGGAAAACCAGGGCAAAAGGATTTCATCTCTTAAAAAAAAAGTCTAATTCATGAACTATTAGTAGTAGCTGGATATAAAAGTATATTAAAGCGACAGGAACAGTCTAGCAGGCATCACAGTCAGCATGGTTTTACATAGAACACAGCTTTCTCCATGACAAAAGGAAAATTTTACAGTTTCCTTGAAAAGCTTTATTTCAAACACATACCTGTAAGTAGATATAACACACCTCCAAACTCTCGAATACAACACCATGACAGAGAATTAAAAGAACAAAAGGTGTCGAGAATTTTGTAAGGAAGTGATTACAATTCATCTACTATCTTGCTAGGAAGTTAGCTCCAATCCCCTGAGATTAAAAGCTTCTCTGCAAGTAAAAAGATACCAAAATGTTGTCTAGCAAAGAGGAGTAAACACTGAGTTGAAGCAGATCCTGTGACTGAAGTCAGCTGGGAAAAATCTACTTTGTAAAGAAGTCAGGGAAGCGCACCTAAAGCTTTTTAATACTGGCTCGTAATGATGAAATGAATGCTGTATTGGCTGGGAACACCAACCTTCATCCAAGGGGCATAGTTTAGTGTGAAGTGTCCACAGACCAGACTCCGGTCTTCTGGGGCAGAGTGCTACCACTTAAGCTCCACTGGACTCCTTTGAAACACCAGTTTATCCATACTATTCATAGAGATCACACTTACTGCTGCCATCTATGGTCAATCAGGAAAACAAAAACCAAACCAAATCAAGCCTAACAAAAACACATTACCCCCCAAATCCCACAAAATTACAAGTGGGCTAAAGTACAAAGGTCTGTTCTTAATTCCCCCAGAGCAGCCTGTAAATTATTTCTCACCATACTTTTCTTCCCGGTACTTCGTTAGTTCAAGCTAGCGTTATCTTTCATGACAGACATAGCCTTAAATCACTCGTCTTTGCTAACAAAGACAAAATGATGACTCCCAAATCTACGTAATGTCCTACGGAATCACAAAAATACCAGCATCCTGTCTTCAAGAGCAGAGATAGATACAATTTAGGTTGGAATATGATAGATACAATTTAGGTTGGAATATGATAGATACAATTTAGGTTGGAATATGATAGATACAATTTAGGTTGGAATATGATAGATACAATTTAGGTTGGAATATGATAGATACAATTTAGGTTGGAATATGATAGCCACTGCTTTCTGTGGTCCATTATCCTTCTAGTTCACTCCTCCAGCACAGATAATCATTGGAGCAAGGAAGCTACAGGGCACATCCTTCCTTGCCTATTCCCACTAGTATCCATACAGTTCTGGATGTTGACAGGGGGCTTTTTGTCTCAAAGAAAGTAGATTGTTCTGAGGAGAAGGGCCTTTTTACATACTATCATGTTGAGTTTATTAGCTTATTTAAATCAGACACTCAAAATATCTGACCAAAATAGGCTTATGTGCCTGAGTTGGGGTTTTTTTTCCCAGCTGCGGTTCAGCGCATTGGGTTATATCAACTATCGGTGCAACAAATGCCACCAGAGTAAAATCCAGGCTTGACAGCTATTTTGGGCTGCTGGATTAGAAGTGTTAGCTGCATTAATGGGGCAATGAGAACAAAGTCTTCTGTGGCAAGACACCGGGTAAGTTGCTGTATCTCAGCTCCTCTAACAAATCTCTACTGTTTGAGCAGCCATCAGGTAGTACAATTCTTCAAGGAGTTTCACCCATTCACTGTCCTCATCTCCACAAGATTAAAATTTTCAAACGCATGGTTTTTGCGGACTACATCTTCTGCAGAAGAGGCTATTCTGCTGCTGCTGGAAGACTACTCTGACTAAGCTTGCTCTTGAATACAAAGGCAGCCACAGGGCTGGGGTGGACCAGCAGGCCTACTCGAATATAATACAGCAATACCAACAACAGATTCCACTGGTATTCTAAGAAATAAATTTCTTTCAGTAAAAACTATAAACTCAGCTCACCAAATTGAGTAAAACTTCTGATATCTTTCATTTTGAGCATGTTTAAAGTTGTCATTCTCAGGCAGTAAAATGAAGGGTCTGGGGTTTTGTTTCATTTTAATAAAAATAAAAAAGAAAAACCATTAGCATTAACAAGCTTTTTCTTGTCTGAATATCTTATAGATAACAGCATTTTTCAGTAGTGAGGGAAAAAAAAAAAAAAACCCAGGAGAACACACCAGGAAACATCGCACTTTCTCAATATTAAGACAGATTTTTTTTCTATTTGATTATCGGTACAAGCTATGGAATTTAACATTTCACAGATACACTACGGAAGCATAAAACTAGGAAAAAGGAGATGCTAAGACCGCTAACACTCTGAAAATGTTTCAAAAGCTGAATCCTGTATTATGCATCTCCTCAAAAAAAAAAAAAAAACAAACAACAAAAAAAAAACCCCACACAGACCCCCTAGTCCAGTCCCTTCCGTGGCTGCACCAGTACAAGAGTGACTGAGTACCAGCATAACCACTTGCCCAAGGATGCCCTGATGTGGCTGCAGAGCTAGCACCTCTTGTCGATCCTCGGAAGCACGTCAGGGTTTTACTGGAGTGCTGCTATGCTCCCGCTGTCTCCATCTGGCACACCAGTCCCACAGGGCTACAGCCAGCTGGCACAGCTCAGAACAGCCTTGGGGCTGCTCTAGACTACACACGGAAGCAGGCCAGAGGAAGACCAGGACCAGAAAGAGCTCATTTACAATCCCATTATCCCATCATTCTCAACTATATGCAGCATGAGCATGATCTAGGCACATGCCCCATGACCAGATGCTTTAAACAAAAAAACAAACAACAAAAAAAAACCAACCAAACAAAAAAATTAAAACATCTTAACAGAGTTTGATTATAAAAGACAGAAATCTTAACTTAGAGACAGGCCTGTTTAAAGAGGGAAACAAGTGGCTCATAACTTGATTACTTAGAAAAACACTATTCATTTCATTAAATTAAATGTAATGTGAAAAGTGGATTTTCTGTAATAGCTGATCACAGATTACAGGCATTCTACACTCCCTGGTTCATTTATTTTTCACAAGGAAATTGGAGTACAAGCAAATTATTTGCACATAGGAATAAGTTCTAATGACTGCAAACATAAAACAAGTTTCACGTATCAGGCTCAGCACACACTAGTACATCTGTGGAAGCATGCACTACTTACAATAGCAGGTACAATCACACAACCGTAGCAGTAACAGAGGTCTACCTTCATGGAACCTTTCAAATGAAGTTAGTATTAGCCACACTTTACAGAAGAAACCATTAGTACATGGAGAACATTCAAACATGGTCAATCTGTCAGTGGGAAAGTCCGGAGGAAGACAGCAGTTGTTACTCAAACTGCCTTACACAGGCGCCAAGCATCACCACTTGGGTCCTCTGCCATCACCCAGGCACTCCTCCCCTCAAGCTGCCAACGCTACACTTGTTTGTTCAGCCCGGACACATAACATAGAGCCAATTCAGGTGAAATATTATCGAGAAAAAAAAAAAAAAAATCTTTTTCATCCTTATCTGTTCTGGTATCTATCATCCTATCTTTCTGGTTCACAGCACAATTGCACCAACACGATGCAGCAAACAGTACGACAGCAAGAACATGCAGCCAAAAGCTGGTAATTCCTTAGACTGTTAAGGAAACACACACATACACCCACAGCCAGAGTTGGATTTCATGTTCCCCACTCACAAGTCTTTGGTGATAATGCACAGAAAGGTCCAAATTTCACATCTCTTGCTCTCTTCTGGTAAATCAAATATTGCCCTGACCTGTATTGGAATGGCATTTTTGCCATCCAAACCATTTGCCAATTCTATGACATACTTGTGTCTCACTAGTGCCCACATATATAGCTAGTTTTTAAATCTGAATTCAAGCTTTTAAAATATGTCAGATTTGCTAACTTGCCTTTTCCTCCTTAAAGTCATTTTCTTGTGTTGGTTTTTTTTTTTTGGTTGTTTTTTTTGTTTGTTTGTTTTCCCACTGCTTAAAACAACTTGTCTGCAAAACAGCTTCAATCTACAGGTACAACGTGCTTACAGAATTAAATTGCTTGCTTTATAAAGAATTGCTATAATAAAGTAATTCTTCAGGTTACCACTAAACTGGAGTTCTGTTTTTCTACAGTCAGACTTTTGCAGTACGCAGCTTAAGACAGACAAAAAACTCCACCTCTTACTACCTGAAATCTTTCGATAAGGGCCTGAAAACTTGTATTCCAATTATGAGATGTCCCTGTGACCTCAGACGTACCAGGATCTCTCCCCTCAAGTTTCCTTTTTGTAAAATATTTAACCGCATGGATGAACAGAAGAGTTACTTAGCATCATAAAGCAATTTCTCTAATGCTCCATGTGTATTTTTCATTTTTAAACTTGGCACTATTTCACAGATACACAGTGACATACTCCATATAATTACAAACTTTGGTACCGTTCCATTGCATTTTGTGATTGAGATCCCTTCAATTAGCAAACAAGCGGTTGACAGTAACTCTCCTGCATGTGCAAGTCTGAATCAATTCTGATAACTTCCATTTCTTTTTTGCATCTCTTCATAATTATTCTGCATTGATTCAGTTATTGGGCCAACACTAGAACTTAAACATCAAGAAGCGTTATAAGCAGCAAAATTACTACGTGACAAGGAAACACATCACTAAGGGTAGTAATATAAAATTATGCTGGACAAAGTGTAAGACCAATTTCATTAGGGAACAGCCTCATAATGAGAGAAGAGAGCCTTGTTCCTCTTTATGCACATAACTGCAATAACTCTTGAAACTATTTTCACTGCCTTCCTCATTCTGTTCTCCACATCACTGTTGAGATCATCCCACAACTAAAAACACAAAATGTAGTCACAAATGACCAAAGAATTGAGTGTTAACTATTCAGATAAACCTATCCAATAATTAGCTTTTGGGGGAGGATGCTTGCTAAGAGAGCATGGCAAAAGTCAGCACGGTACAGAAAACAAGATTATATGAGAATTTCACCCTGGTTACTAGCTGCCAAGCAGGACAGCGATCCAGTTTAAGAAGAAAACTGGGCAGTAATATGAAGATAACGAAGCACAGCAAAGTGAAACATAAAACCTTAAGACAAATTTTGCATTTGTCGCTGGAGGGCAGAGGGTCACAAAACCTCACCTAACATAAATGAGGTACTGAAATCAGTCAGCTATCTCAGCTGTCTTCACTTATGAAGTCATCATACATCTGCTGTGCAATAAATCTTACCTTTATTTACCAAGTATATTCTAAAGAATGTCCCTTAAAGTCTGACTTGCATGCAGTAACAAGCCTGAATGCACAGGACAGAAGCCCAAATTATAATTAGACAAACTTTGTGAAATAACATTAGGTGATTTGAAGACATGGGAGGGGAAGATTAACTTAAAAAAAAAAAAAAAAAAAAAACCAAAAACGGAAATTACAGGGGGAAGGCAAAAATAAAGGTTATAGCTGCTGTTTTTGCTCCTTGTGCTAACACACACTGAATTAATAGAATTTAAGTCTGTACTTTATGCAAAACAAAAGCCCTTTAAAAACAGAAGCAAAACATACATATAAAAGCCCTGGCAGTCAATTCAGTAAGATGAACCCAAAGTCAAATCCTATTTAAAAAGGGCTACTCGGATGCATGAACTTCTGAGTGACAAGCGAGGCAATCACCACAAATGGAACTCAGTGTCACATCGGTGTTTGATACTCCATCATCCCCATCACTTAACTATATTCAAGTACTACAGGGTCTTTCATGTGTTTAGACAAAAATAGAGTTATTACTGATTTTGTAATTTTCACTTTTTGGATTTATGCATACTACTTTTTAAATTGCAGATTAACATCCATATATATATATATATGGGTGAAAACAACTTGATTTAATATATTAGGGCAAGAGTTGCAACACAGAACCCCAGATTAAGATGCTAATGAAAAAGAAGAAAGATTCTAATAATCTCTTAACTGAAAGATAGGGTAATCATCTCTACGATTTAAATCTACATAAACACAACTCATCGAATTTTAGTTACATTTTTACATCCTACATGTATGTGCAGAAGAGCTTGGCTGTGCGTGCAAACCAACTGTCACATCGCAAAAACAGCATGGTATAAGCAAGACCACATAAGCGTAGTTAAACCTAGGTTCTCTTTTCAGAGTTACTACTAAGGCAGTGTCACATTTAGTGAGCTGCTTCTCACTACTACTTTTAATATGAGAATATTTAATATATTTGACATGTTTAATGTCAGAATTTGTTACTGGACATCAGAACTTCCACTGGCCCCAATATTTATACTAAAAAAGATACTACATTCTTTAAGCATGTTGAAAACAACTTTTGTTACCACGTCTACTTTTTTCTTTTTGAGGGTCGCCTTGTCTAACACCCCATTTTTTAATTCAATGACAAATTTAGTACACTGTAGTCCTTCACAGCAATATTTCCCAGGGATATGCTGACATCACCAGTGATACTATGCAAAAGGTAGACAAGAAGAGCCATGTTAATTTCAAGCTCCATTAAACACAGAAAGGGAAGAAAGAAAAGGGGGAAAAAGTTATCTTCACCAACTTGGAAAAGCAGCAGAGACAGACAGAAAAAAATAAGAATTATAAATTAGCATTACGTGTAACTGAGAGGTTTTAAAAAAAAAAAAAACAAACACTTGAGTAACATTCTACCTAAGTAGAGAACTGAAAAAAGATGAGTATTTGCTGTATTTCACGCACAAAAGAATGTGACAAGACAGATGCTTACTGCTAATCAGTTACCAACTGATAAAGTGAATCTCAGGTTACTTTGAGTCAACCAGTGTCTGGTAAAATTTCACTTTACTGATCGTCAAATAGGTCTTGAAATAGATAAAATGATTCTTTTCCTTAAATGAGAGATATCGACGTGGTGGAAGCTGTCCCAGCGCTAAAGTAAACCACAGATCGTTCTGGAGTTGCTATGCAAGTTGCATGCGTTTTGAACCAAACAGAACACAGGTTAATTTTGCAATGAGTAACTCTTTACGACATTGATTATATTACTAGCTAATGCAGCAAAGTTCTTACCTTGAATTAAGCAGTGTGTACATAAAGGACTGCCAAATCAATATGTAAAAGTATACAACTACCAAGACAGAGCTTTCATCCAGTCAGAACAGATCTATCAGCTTCTAGAACTGCTTCTGCTAAGAAAAGGTTCCCAATTCAGGCCTCTACTTAGGTAGAATGT
>VYZW01049597.1:21918-67016 GCA_013401315.1 Balaeniceps rex
CGGGCGGAGGGGAAGGGGAGGGGGGGCGCTGGCGGCGGCGACCCTGGCCGCGGTGTGAGCGAGCGTGTGTGGGGAAGGGGGCGAGTCTCCGCCCGCCGCCGCTCCTGCTCCCCCAGCCGGCCGCCTGCTCGGCTCTTGTCTCTTTAAACCGCCCCCCCGCCTCCTTCGTCGTCTCCTTCCTCCTCCTCCTCGCCCGCACCCCCCTCCGCCCGCCGTGTGCAATGGTCCGAGCCGCTAACTCAACCTAGCCCGCCAGGCCCGGAGTGGGACAGACCAACGGGGAAGGGGCGGTAGGTGCGCCCCCTCTGCCCCGCCACCCTTGAGGGAGGGAGCCGCAGGGGGAAGGAGCGCGGCAGTTGGTCCTCACGCCTGTCACTCCGCCCCTGAGGTGTCCTTCCCGAGCGTCTCATTGGTTTCTTTCCCTTTCTTCTCCCCCCCTCCACCCTTCCTACCTAGCATTTCCCCCTGCCGGAAAGGGGCGGGAAGGGCTCACCCGATTGACAGGACATCCGGCCAACGGAGAGAAGGGGCGTGGCCTGCCTAGAGGAATGTTGTGGCACGATTGGCCAGAATAGCCGTCAGTCACGCTCCAAGACGTGAGAGGATTGGCCATGGCCGGCCGAGGGGGCGGTCCCTCCCAGCAGCAGCCTGCGCTGTGGAGGCAGCGCTGCTGTCACATCCGCTGGTCCCGGCTGTTTCGCTGCTCCCTCAGTGGTTTCCTGAGGGGAGAGGGGCGGCGGCGGCCGGGCCGCTCCCCGGGGCAGGGCTCCCGCTCCCCGGGGCAGGGCTGCCTCCCCGCCTGTGCCCCTGTGTGCTTGGCAGAGGCCCTGCCAAGCCTTGGCCTCCGCGCCGGCCGGCTGCGCTGGCGGCTATTAGCGGCCTCCGCGCCGCTCAGGGCTCCCGCCCGGCGGTGGCTCTGGTAATGCCACAGCGGGCTCCGGTTAGGTCAGCCGGTATTGCGGGACGAAATCAACACGAGAGGCAGGCCCTTTCCACTCCTTATCGTTCGCAGGTTCAAAAAGCCGAGTGCGGCTGCGTGGGGGCAGGTTCGGGTATAACAGGCCTCGCCGAGCGTCGAGATCGCTGGGGTCTGGGGAGAAGATCCGTGCAATGCTCCGGTTTGCCCTGAGGGCCATATATGGTCCCTCTGTACTGCCATCCTTCTCTCCTGGTGTTTCCACAGGGAAGAAAGAAAAGTAGTATAGCCCGAACTGGTATTATTTCAGCTTTTTCCTATAAATGACTATACAAGGAAATGAGAAGACAGTGAAACAATTTCAAATCTGTACATAGTTCTTGTATGCCACAGGCGCTATAGGGTTACATAATGGTGGAGTGAGGCAGGAGGAAAACGAAGGGAATTTTGCCGAGGTTTATGAAAAGAGGCAGGAGGCTTTGCAGAGGCTAGGTTCTTACGCAAGCGCTGGAAGGACTGCAACAAGAAAGGTGGTGGTTAAGTACCACTGCATTATTTTATCAATCCATTTTTCAATACGTGCCATTTACATCCTTTCTCAGGAGCTATAACCTTGAAGTCTTTACCTGGCAGATTTTTATAAGGCCCTGTCCCATTCCCTGGCCTACTGCTGCAACTTAAGAAATCAAAGACAATTGCAACTATCACCTGAGGACAGAATCACTTTCTGTTTCCTTTAGAAGTGCTGCTATTTTAGAAAGAAAGCAGGGTTGGGGTTGTTTAGCCTGGAGAGTGGGAGGCTCAGTGGAGACCTCTACAACCTACCTGGAAGGAGGTTGCAGCGAGGTGGGGGTCGGTCTCTTCTCCCAAGTAGCAAGTGATAGGATGAGAGGAAACGGCCTCAAGTTGCGCCAGGGGAGGTTTAAATTGGATATTAGGAAAAATTTCTTCACGGAAAGGGTTGTCTCAAGCATTGGAACAGGCTGCCCAGGGAAGTGGTGGAGTCCCCATCCCTGGAGGTATTTAAAAGCCAGGCAGACGAGGCACTTGGGGACATGGTTTAGTAGCGGACAGGTACCGTTGGACTTGATGATCTTAAAGGTCTTTTCCAACCTAAACAGTTCTATGAATCGTGTATAACCATAAGGTTTGGTGGCAAATCAAGTAGGGAATATAGGGCTAGCAGAAGACCTGAGTTTATACCGTCAGACTGTGAAGCAGCATCAGGCCACGCTGTCCTGCCAGCGTAGCTGTGTGCCATATGGGTGACCTGTAATGGTGATACGGATCGTTCAGTCTGCCTGGCTCATACTGCTTGTTAGCCTCTCTCTGAAATCCCTCTTCCATGCAGTTTGGGGATTATGGCTCCAGCAATAAAACTAGAATTGCCTCACAGGAGAAAAAAAAGATGCCAAGAGACAGGAAAGGGCCCGATTATCCTGCTGTGTACCCAAGCTGGTCGATGTTGCTAGTTGCACTGCTAGAGAAGCGGTTTCAGAAGATTACGTGCAAAATGTGGGGTGAGGCTATGCCCTCTCTTTGACCCTGCATAATCATTAGACCTATTAAGTCGTCACAGCGAGCGTGCAACCTACACCTCTTCTTGAAAAGCTAACAAGAACTGGTGCTGCATGTTAACTCGTCACCCTCAGAGACATCTTTACCCATGACTGTGCAGCATGCTGCTTCCAACGACAGTCACTTGAGCGTTGCAGCTCGGACACCACCTGCTCACCCGAATGCATCAGAGAGACTATGAGCCATAACGGGACTTGTAAGCCCTCGTCCTTTCTGTGTGAGAATATCCCTGCACATGCGTGACATCTTCCTGATGCTAACGAATACAGTTTAACGACCCCAGCATTGAGCATTTCCCACATCGAGGAACAGCTGGACGTCTCGCTAAGACAGTCATTCCCCGCAGTCTGAATGGCTCTTTTATAAACATACGAAACAGTATGAACCAGTTAAGCTATACTGTCTCCCACGCTTGGACAAGCTCCCTGATGATACCTAGGTAGCTTCCTCTTTCCTTCCTTTGAACCCCAGGTTAGAACTCTTTGCTTGCAGTGCGCACAAAGAAGCTGAGGCTCACTAAACTACTTATCTATCAATACCAATGTCTACCTGATGATTAGTAGGTTGTTTCCCTGCTGCTCTCAAAATCTCGTCCTAGCTCCTAGGCTGTTTGGAGCAGGGACTTGTTTTTTTGTTTGGGCTTTTTTGTTGGCTTGGTTTTTTTTTTTTCCTTTGTCCAGTGGCAACTGGTGGGGGTTATTAGGTGTTATAATAAATGATAATAACTGAGCTAAAGTGAAACCTTTACAGATCTGAGAAGGCTCTCCCAACATTAACAAACAGCCTCATGGGTTTGGCAATGATCCTTTTCTACTTCTAGTAAGTCAATGTTAATACTCCTCATTGACTTCGGTTGTAACAAAATTGTACTCTAAATGCTGCACACTTGTCCTATCTTCACAAAGACAATACCAAAGAAACTTCTCACACACTGTGATCAGCCATACTCTTTAATATCACTCTGATTTTAACACCAAATCTACAGAAGACATATTCAAAAGAGCATCTCACCTGAGAAATGTCATAAACTGTTTTTAATAACCTTGATCTTAACATCTATCAGATCTTTAGCAATGAAAAACCAGCAGGAAAATACAGATCTTTTACATTTACTAATCAAACAACTCTTTTATCTTCTCAAAAGAAAGGTACATAAGTCATGATGGCGTTCTGACATCATCCGCTAAAATTAAGAAGTTATAAAAATGAGTCCACTTGTATCTTTCTCATACAAAAGGGCCATCAAAGGAAGCTACCAATTAGTTTTAATTCAGAAGCCAGTCTTCAAGCAGACCCTGGTGTCTCTGACAATTTGCCTTTTCTCCGTAGCCTTAAAATTAGCTAGTCATCCACGCCTAGTTTCCATCACCGTGAATCAAAACAGGACATTAGCTGTGATCATTTGGAAACAAGATATATGTTGTAAAAGCACGCTGACTGGTAGAACTTAAGCATGTGTCATATTGCCTCGCGTCTCTGTCATCCTACAATGTCATCCCAGCAAAAACAGTGTAAATTCCTTTCTTCCTAAATATGCTGCAAGAGCTCTGGTTTGTATGTTCCTATAAAATGCAAAATAGTTTTCTAAAGAAAAGTTGCGAAACATGCATGAGGCTACGTGCCGAGCTGCTGAGGAGACGCAAATCAAGTAATATACCAGACAGCACGGATATCAGCTATATTTAGGAAACTAAAACTTTATGGTCAAGCATTCACTAATCCTACCCATAGCTTGCTTTGCCAATAGCAAACCAGAGCAAGGTGTGGTGTCTTTGTTCCCACCATTGTCTCGCTTTCTTAGCCCATGTCACTGCCCAAGGCATTCAGTCTCTTCCTAGGTTCTCTGAGAAAAGATTCACCACATCCTGCCTTTCTCTAAAGTTTCTCGCTATGGGCTTCCAGAGGGAATCTGGAAACTCATTGCTAGACACTGCTGTTAAAGCAGTATTTTTGAATTTGGCTTTCTTGTGGCGCTAGAGGCATCTCAGCTTCAGAATATGGCCCATTTCATTCATTATTACCTAAACGGAGTCAAGTTCTGATGGTCCGGGTGCCCTGATATCTGTAGCATGGCAAAAGTGTAAACACATTGACCTTCAGGAGAATTAACCATTGTTTCCAAAAGCAGTAGGCATAGAGAGCCACCCTCCACCCTGTGAAAGCCACCTAAACATCCCTCAGAACAAATGGAAGTTAAAGATTACCAGCATTTAGTTCAAGGTGGGTAGAACTCAACGGGATGAGTGATTAATGTCCTAACAGCATTTAGTATTTTCTCTATGCGATCTGAGTATCTTCCAGTTAAACAAAAACCCCAATATTACTAGAGTCTAAATCCAAGTAGAGAGTTATTCTTATTCTGCAGCAACCTACTGTTACTAATCTTGGGCTTTTCTCCATGGCTACCACATCAAAACAGGAGATAAAGATAAAAAAGAGAATTTCTGCCAATGAAATTTAAGTCCATCTCTCTGAAAAAATAGGATACCAAAAAGAAAATACATATGTTCAATGCCCTGCAGGTTCTGAAATTTTCACGGAGATTTCTGTGCAACTCTTTCTTGCAGAGTCCTCATGTTTATTCAGTGTGGGGTGTGGTGGTGTTTGTCTTATGCAGAAATAACAAGAATTGTGAGTTTATAAACACAATTGTTTTCTTTTAAGAAACACCTGCATTTGTTAGTGTTTCCCTCTCAAAGAAGTATTTCCTTTGGAAAAATACTAATTTTTCTCTCTGGCCATTTCAAGAACAATTACAACATTTAGCTATTCCCGCTCCCTGAGGTTTCATGGCTCACCACCTGAAGACCTGCTGAGGATGTGAGAAGCATTCTTTGAGACATGATGAACCCACATGCAGGACACCCATCCTTGACCACACCTGCTATCAACGGGAGCTGAGGCCCACTGTCATCTCCCAAAAGCAGGAATGTAGAAATGTAAAGATTGACTCTAGGGGACATTTCCAAGGTATGGATGTTACCTTTCAAACTTAAAGGTCCTCCAAGGTTTTCCCAGCATTTATTCTCCATAAAGAGGTGTCTCTTTAAGCCAGAAATCCAATCTGAGGTTCTTGTTGTCAATGAATCATTTTGGAACCAGAGTAAAAATCCACTCTAAAATAGTGTAGAAAAGAATGGCTCTTGAGATTTTTTCAGGCCAGCTCCTGACTTGGGGAGCTTGAGGCAAGCTCTAGAAGGGGGCACTGTCATTAAACCCTTTGCTTTCCGTCTTGTGAAGACACCAGAATCTTTCCTGTGAAGTATAGAAACTTCATACTCTACAAACACTTCTTGATTGTTCCAGCCCACACATTAAAAGTGACACAGCAGCACAGAGCAGCAGTCAAAACAACATAGGAATGGAAAATAGTGACGACGTTTTGTCACATATTAATTGTCAAATCAGGGCCTCCTGGCTACACAAACACACACGAGAGTTTACAAGTTTGCTGTAGTTTAATTTACTCTTGGGCATAGCTTGGGAATGGCTCTAGAATAAAACCTTTTGGTGCAGCAGATAGCTTGGGAAAGGATTTGCCTCTGGGAACAGGAAAGAGTTTCAATCCCTCCTGCGTCTCTTGGAAGAATTTTTAATTTTAAAGCATTGATGATTATGCTAATTAGTGCTTACCCCCAAATGACAATGGAATATAAATGTTGATAGTAGCTAAAACATACTGCAAATGTGCAGCAAATGCTTCCTCTAGAGAGTCATCTACGTTACATGATAGCTCAGCTGGGTAGAAGCAGCGCTCTTCACATGGAACAGCAAAGTAACTGCATCCTCAATCCATGTCATCCCAAGGTGGCACTTCTAGACTTTGCTGGATAGCCATGAATCAATTGTTACTTTACCACTTGGGCGTGCATTAAAATGTCCGATTTAGTTCTCAGGTAAACATGAACCTTTCCCTTAGGTCAGATGTATGAGCAACATCAAGGATTTAGCTGGGATTTCTCACATAAGCTTGCATTACAAGTGAAGCTGTCTTAAGTTTGAACCTACAAGAGGCTGAAGACCTTGGCTCCAAAATGGATTTGAAGGGGGCTATTCAGCAGCTTGCATTGCTTGCCGGTTTGAAAGTCAAGGACTGAATAGCTTGCAAAGTTCTTAATTCTGCACACGCTTGGTAGAACTGAGAAAGGAACTCAGGAATATGTTGCCATAAAGTAGTACTCCTTAAGTCTCATCCTGCTTCTGGTAGAGCAATCAAAGCAGACTCCTAAGTAGGTACTCCTCCATATAAAGATGAGAGAAGCACGGCTTGGGTATTCTGTGGTAGATGCTGGACTTTAGCACTCGCTCCTTTTTGGCTTCCCCTGGACCCAGGTCTCTAGATATGAAACCCATTTCATCTTCTAGTAAGAGACACAGAGAAGTTAGCCTGTGTACATATGGCTAGAATGCTAGATCCAGTTATGGCATCTCGTTCTCGTCGCAAAGAGTCTATTTGCTCCTGCAAGCACAAGGACTCGCCATGCTAATAACCAATACATAATACATGAAGATTCCTCAGTACGTCTCCTGCATTTTTTCAGGCACTCTAGAAAAGACAAGTTCTCCCACAATCTAACAGGAAAGAACTTACAGAACAACTCTGCTTACCAAAACCCACACGGAAAACTTTTTGAAACCCTAAACAGAACATTTTGAACGTTTTAAAATTACTCCATTTTTAAATCTTTAGGGGTTTTTTTTCCTAGCTCAAGCCTTTTGTCATGTAAGCATTATGAACTTCCATCCAAGCGGTACTATCATTACTTAATGCAAAGCCTTTAAAGCACATCAGGTTGTATGTCTGACCACAGGGCTTAAACCTCTGGAGATATCATAGGCAGAATCTGTTGCATGATTCTGCCTGAAGCTGATTGCCTTCAGTTCCCAATAAAGTTCATCTGAGATACTTCAGACACCGGAGAACACTGTGTACCTGCTCATTTATCTCAGGGACAAAGTACTGACGTTGTTACAAAACTGAATCGGTTGTATAGTCCCACTAAACCAGCTTCTCTAAACCACAGTTTTTGTTTTCAGCCCAATCCATTGGTAACAGCACCTGATAGGTGCCAGATTAGAGGTTTCCACATGGCTCAGTCCAAGTACAGGGGACAGAGCGGCTTCTTGAATCCACAATATTCAGTGACAAAGGGTTAGTTTAGCTGCACAGGTCCTGCCAGAGGAATGCTTGTTAGTCCAAGGAGTACAAAGATAGGTGGGTTTCAATGGATCAATCTGACTTAGAACTTTGTAATCGACTCCCGAAGTTTTCCTTTGGAATCATGGACCCCTGTATAGCTAATTTAAATCTACTAACAATAAGCTTCCTTGCCTTTATGATCTTTTGCAGACCTCTTCAAAGTAGTGCACAGAATTCCAAGGATTCGTGGCCCCTAGGTTGAAAAGAGTCCTAGAAAAAACAGAATGCCTGCGCTTATTTTTCTGAAGATCATTTGTTAGATTTCCCATCAGCACTGTCATAGGATGAAATCTTGGCCCCAGTTGAACTCAACAGGAATTTTGCCACTGACTTAAATGGAGCTAAAATGTCATTCCTGCTATTTGTCAAGTCAATTACATCCAGACAATACTTTAACATCTGGCTTCAACTGAACACAGAGAAAAGTTCACTCCCTTAGTCTCTGAAGACAACAGAAGACATTGGCTATCTCAATAAAAACGAAAAATTTGTTCTTGGCAAGCTGCTTGTAATAAAGAGCGGATCCATCCAGTGACACTATCGGAACCAAATCCCTGTTCTTTAGCATATAGTTATTGGCAATAGCATCAATAGATTCTCTGTCATTTTCTGGGAAGAATGTCAAAAGCACCCATCTACTGTTGAATGTCATTCTGTTGTAAAAACTTTGTTTAGAACAACAGATCTGTCCTCATCTGTGGTTTCTCACAGACGAGGGGGGTTTTCACCCAGTTCATCTTCTGTTTCCCAAGCCACTGGAAGGTCCCTTGTTAGGTTAGGCAGCAGTTGTTCTATCTAAACCCCTCTCTGAGCATGGTGATCAAGGATAACTGATAGCTGAAGGATAACTGATTATAGAAGAACAACTGATGTGAGCTTGTTTCTCTCTCTAAAAACCCAGCTGAGACAAGGCATTACCGTTTTATTGCAAAATATTCAGGCTAGGTCAACCACAAGTGGGGTACATCTCATCACGTCAGAAAAAAAATAAAGCTATAGAGTTATTTGATCAGTGGTGACTTAAAAAATCTATGCAAATGGGAAGAATCATTGGATGATGTCTGGAAGAAAAGGGACGTACAAAGAGAGGGGCTTTTATGCGTAAGGTAGGCAAGGATCTGCACACTGTTGTCCCCTGCTCCGAGTACTGGTGAGCTACCATACTGCACACCTGTGCAAAACCAGCTTCCTTCCATCTTGTTCCATCCCCTGGGAAGCAAAACCAAAATCAGTCTCCAGTATCTGATGAGCCTTAATTCCCAGCACTTAAATAATTAGCTTCTCGAATGTACGAAAACAACTCTCATTTTCTGGATTAATGAAGGAAGCTGGGTTCCACGGAGCAAAGCTATTATGGAGCTGCTAATGCACGGTTTGATTTCATCGCCTGCCACTAAACACAGAGCGATGCGGGCTCCTGGGAGAGCAAGAATACAGGGAGAGCAATGCTGGAGGGTTAAAGTGGAAGGCAGTGGGGGAAATCCTAGCAATACTTCATGGTTTTATGCAGAGGGAGGGCTGGTTTTATTTGTGTGTCTGCTGAGTTTCATCTGGGTTTGTGAAGATGCCGTATAACCCAAAAGAAGGCTAAAGCTCAAGGAGGTCCTAAGGGATGGATAGTTTGCTTTAATCACAGACCAGGCAAAGGCAGTTTCTGAAGCAGGGCAACAGAAATGTAACACACACAGAAGCTTAAACCTTAGGTAGCCATGCAGCAGCTTCTGCCCAGGTTCTGGGCAGTAGAGAATGGCAAAGAGCTGTAGTGAATGGCAAAGAGCTGTAGTGTGATCTCTTTCACAGCTGGAAGGCTACAGTGGTACTGGAGCGTACTTGTGCTCCCTGCTCATTTGGCTTATGAGTTGATAGGAAACTGGTTGCAAAGCATCAATCTTTTTCTTGCCTCATCTTGGCAGGTGCAGACATATAAACTCTTCAAAACAAACTTCTGTTCTTTCTTTTATATCTAGGCTCAGGACTGGTGATTTAATTTTTCCTAACTGGATGGAGAAGGGACTGAGAAAATGTCAGAAAAGACTGCAAAGGCTGCTTTGCTCTGTCCCGGGAGATTTAAACCTAGGCCATATTACACGAACAACTCAACAGTATTAGGACTGTTCCCTTCCCCTCTCTGCCTGACTATTTTGCTGCCTTGCCCCAGACAGGCAGAATGAAAAGCCCACTAACTAGGAAACCAGGGCTTTTGAGATGTAACTACAGCTATTCAACAAATGCAAAGTCATGCAACTTCTCAGACACCAGGAGATGGAAAGGCCTAGAGTGTTGATTTCCTTAGATTCTTCAACCATCAAAAAGCCCTTCAGTATGTGCCATTCTCCACCACCCATTAGTGCATCCAAATTAGTGGACCTGCGTTCTGGATGTGGATTTGGGACTTAGCACTCTTACACTGAAGTTCTTCTAACTCCAGTACTGTCAATATGCCCTCAAGCACATAACATCTGTCACTCCCTGCAAAACAAAATAAAACAAAACAAAACAAAACTTTTGACCTCTGTAAGAAAAGCCTGAATTTGTAATGGAAGCCCTGGGTTAAAAAAGAAACCTTGATACAGACATGCAGCAGGAGTTGAGAGATTAACGAGGAAATCAATGGAACTGTGATGGTCTATCACAGAATCACAGAATCTTTTGGTTGGAAAAGACCTTTAAGATCATCCAGTCCAACCGTACCTGTCCACTACTAAACCATGTCCCTAAGCACCTCGTCTGCCTGGCTTTTAAATACCTCCAGGGATGGGGACTCCACCACTTCCCTGGGCAGCCTGTTCCAGCAAAGTTTGTGCTTCATAGCCAGACTTTCAGAGATAGGGACCAAGGACACTAGGGACCTGCAGATGCTTAAGAATAGAATAGAAGAATAGAATAGAATAGAATAGAATAGAATAGAATAGAATAGAATAGAATAGAATAGAATAGAATAGAATAGAATCATTAAAATTGGAAAAGACCTCTAAGATCATCTAGTCCATCCGTCAACCGAACACCACCATGCCTACTAAACCATGTCCCAAAGTGCCACGTCTACACATTTTTTGAACACCTCCAGGGATGGTGACTCCACCACCTCTCTGGGCAGCCTGTTCCAATGCTTGACCACTCTTTCATTAAAGAAATTTTTCCTAATATCCAATCTAAACCTCCCCTGGCGCAACTTGAGGCCATTGCCTCTCGTCCTATCACTTGTTACTTGGGAGAAGAGACCAACACCCACCTCACTACAACCTCCTTCCAGGTAATTGTAGAGAGCGATGAGGTCTCCCCTCAGCCTCCTCTTCTCCAGGCTAAGAACCTCAGCACCTTCCTAAACCAGGAGGAGTTTTCTAGAGGTGCCCATTCAAAATTAAGCCTCTCTGAAAATGCAGAGATGCTGCTGCTTATGTCAGGGCTTGTTGGACCACTGACTTCAGAGGAGTTACACCCCGTGTAATTTAGCTGAAGCAATCAGGAAATAATTATGTACAGTGGAGAGTTAAAAGACGGTAATTACACTGTACAAATAAATAACTGAAGTGACTAAAAAAGTCCACCCAAAGCCTACTTTTGGAGCACTATTTAATGTAAATGAATCACTTAGTGGACAATGCAACAATCATCTGTTCAGCTTCTATTCATTATCAAAAACAATACAAAAGGATTGGCAGGGAATAGCCATGTGCCAGAGGGAGCCCTTTAGGAAATACCACAGAATCAGGACTGGCTTTTGTCTGTTCTTCTATTGTGTTCTGACAATGCTTCGCTAATGAATGTTCAACGTCATTTCAGTTGTCCTTTTTTTTTTTCTCCCAAAAACCCCCAAATCAGTAGTAATCTTGGCCTTTCAGAATGAACTGAAATGCTTGTTCATGTTAGGAAGAGTTCCACACATTATGTATCAGTTTTGCCAAGGTCTAAGAGGCGGAGGATGTGTGGTCTCAGGCATCCTGGGAAATCCCACAGTAGGTGATGAGGCAAAATCCTTTGATTTGGGCAAAAATCCATTAAGTTTTAAAGAAATCATCATCACCTATCTTTGAAACTTCAAACGCTTACTGAATTCAGTACTTCAGTGAGTTGTATACTCAGTAAATTCACCTTTTGTTACTCAATTTGAAATGACACTAACCTCATTCTAAGAAATAAGCTACTTTTCCATAGGGAGTATTTGTCCTGATCATGCCCAGCATTATCTTGGGAGTTATCTGCAGGAAACTGCAAGCTAAAGGGAATCCCCGTTAGGGATCTGGGGAGGTAAACATATCAGGCAGACACCTATGCTAGAAGAAGAAGAGGCTAAGAAGACAATATCAAGCTCTAAAATACTGTCATTATGCTTCAGAACTGACGATCCACTGGCATTCACATCTCTTCCAGTTCCTAGTTTGGAATACCTGAAAGTTCAAACTTGACAGCGTAGCGGGTACCCATGGGGTGCCCTTTTCTTACCTGGTTTCTCGGCTCACTCCTACATTGCTGCCGCAACTTACAGCTCCTGCAGTGCTGCTGGTGCAACTCTTCGCAGACCGGCAGTGTAAGCCAAATCACTGAAACAGTCTGAGCTAAGAAAAAAGGGCAACAATGATACAGAAAAGAGAAAAGAGTGGGGCAGATAAGTAGGCTTTGCTGCTGAGAAAAAGGCATGTGGAATGGCACCCAGGTTTGACTTCTCAAGGTTGTCTCTGAGGTTGTTTTATTTTTTATTAAACAAAATCTTAGGCTCTGCAGCAAATTTCTGCAGCCAGGGATTATTTTTGTCAAATCCAGTGACGATAGAGTATGTGGGTTTCTAGTTAACACTATCTAAAATTTGAGATAGAAATGCACACTTCATAAAATCTTGCTACTAGCTCAGTCTTCCAAATAAAATAGACAGAGATGGCATCAAACCCCCTAGGGCTTATGCTTGCAAAATCCCCACCAAATTAGCTGCATAGCTTGGCTTGCAATTTGGGAGTTTTACTCACAGCATGTATTCAGAATGCCACTGAAGGTGGGACTCGAGGGGAGGGCTGCCAGCCCATACTGGGACTATTTATGATATTACTATTTCCAGCTTCTTCCTGTCTTTCAGCTGGAGATCATTACTGTTGAAGCAGAGGCTGCAAAATGCGGGGCATATCTTCTCCGTGGCCACCACAGTTCAGTGCTTGGAGTAGTAGCGCAACCTGAAATAGCTGGCAATATGCTGGGCTGTGAATGGTGATGCGCGGTCCAGCCTGCCACCCACCCGTACTGGGCAGAGACCTCTGACAGCAGGCGGGGGCAGCGACATCGAAAATCGGTCTGCCTGGAACTGCTAGAGCGCTTTGGGAGACACCATTAGTATCGCAGCTACTGTGGTACCTCAATTTGAGATACACGATTCCTAGTACCTACTCAGCAGAGCTGCCATGTAGAGTCGTGAAAATGGGTGGTTATAATATCCTAGAGCAGGAATCCTGGATGTTGCCCTTTGACTAAATATTTTTACCACTGGACAGGCGTTGGGCAGGGAGGGACAACTGCTCAGCTTCTGATAAACAATAGTTCATTTTGCAAGACCATTGCCACCATTTGCACTAATAGACACTTTTTAAATAGCAATCTCTGTTAAAAGAGTAAAGATCTCAAGTATCCTTTTAGAAGGAAAAAAAAAAAAACTAATTATGTTAACACACAGTATATTAAAGGCATCATCCTAATATTGGGATACGCTGAGAAGAAACCAGCATAATTAACCCCCTTTGTTTAATAAACTTCCCCTAAAATATCCCCCAAAATGTATTCAGTAAAATTCTGTTCCTCCCTGCTCTGGTAAAGAATTTTTTTTTGTTAGTCCCTCGAGTGGTTGCTTAAGTCAGGTCTCACTGTAATTACATACCTCACAGCAGTGCGCAGAGACTTAATTAAGAGAGTCACTGTAGGTGTGTCGTCAGACAGATACAACCTCGGCCTGTTGGAGGAGGCACTAGGATCCAGCTGCAGCGGGCATGTTAAGGAAGACAATTAAAGTTTGCAGAGGGTTTTCAGATCCTCCTGCAAAAAGCAGCATGGACACACCCAGCAGCCTTTATTCAAAGCCCCTCAACTCCATCATAGGGAGTCTGTGGTTTTAAAAATCTCTCTGTACTCACCAGGAAATGCTCTGCCACACTGCAAGATTGCATATTCTCCCCCCCCCCCTTCAAAAAGTGTGACTCACCAGTTTCAAACGGTGACATTTCATTCCCAAACTATTCCGGGAGCAGCTGGCTCCATAACACATGGGGATGTAGGGAAAAGAGGAGGGAGGGAAGAGCCAGATTGCAAAGTGAAAAAACACTCATTCTCTCCCCCACACAGGTATGTTGCTTTTAAATTTCAGAACCACATAATTCGGGACACGCTGGCGAATTGCATTGAAAGAAAACAATAAACCAAGCAGATTTTGGGAAAAATAGCTGCACGCGCCAGTGATGCAATTCCCTCTCAGCCAGGAGGGACTGGGAGAGTGGCTTGCTCTCCGGATCTAACAGATGTGAGGAAATGCACTGTCCCCACTTCTCACTCTTCTTACGAGTTTGAACCCTGCAGTTCTGGGCTGCTCCTTCAAACGCTTTCCCTGTGATGCAGACCCAGGGTTTAGTCATCAGCAATATCTCACTAACGATGAACAAATGTATGTGCAGCGGGAAGACAACAGGGGAATGACAAAGAAATCACTGTCGGCTCCCAGGCCCGAGAGGAGTTTTGTGTCACACAGCAGTTTAGCATAGCTCATGTCCCTGCTGCGGGGACGTCACTGCCATAAGCATAACATCCAGCACGTGAGGACGGGGCTGCTGTGGGCACTGGCCTTGTGGGCTTGTCAGCACACACATGAAATTGCTGTCATTGGTGCAGCGCCAGAGGCAGAAGCATAATCTCTCCTGGCCTCAGACTATAAATCTGTGCATGGCTGATTGGCGTCACAGCAGCAATCCAGCCCCATTCATTAATGTTTGTAAAATTCCATGGGGAGGGAGCTGTAAGTGATGCAACCTCGCAGCCTCCCCGATGGGAGTGTCCGGATGCACGTTTGCAGCGTGCGAGTCAGCCTGGCACGAAGGCATGGGCACAGCAGGCTGCAGGTAACCCTGCGAGCGCATGAACGTGAACAAACGTCATCGCTGCAGGCGAGTGCCAGAGGGGTGAGAGCCTCAGCGGGCTCAGAAGGGGCCAGCACGGGATGGTTATCATCTGTGTGCGTGCTGGAGTGGGGTGCTGGGGGCAGGCAGCCCGATTTGCCCCGCACACGCTGTCACGGATGATGACAGCGCACACCATGCACCCTGCTGTGCCTCATACTGTACGAGCTCATAACCGATCCCCGTGCATGTCTGCACAGGAAATGTTTGACTACGATCTCATTCATCTCTTCTGCTGCCTTTATAACGGGGAAAGCTGTTCTTGTGGCTTTCTCTACCCAGCAGCAGCTCGGGACCTTGCACTGGCAGATTCAAGCCCATTCCCGCTCCTTACCTGGGGAAGCCTCACTGAAATCAGTGCTCATTCAAGGAAGAGGAGGCTGGCTCGCTGCTTGATACTGGCATGCAGCAGCAATGACCTTGGCTAGGTAACCATCTCCTGAATACAAAGATGGATATAAACGCAGCAATTCCCTTTTTTTTTTTTAAAAAAAAACCACACCAATCTTCTGCTAAGGTAGGGAAAGGCAGCGGTTTGTTAAATAAATGCATCTGTCAGAGCTGGATTTTTTTTTCCCAGCTTGCCTAAATGCCCTTCACCAGCAGAGAGGGGGAGGGGACCTGCTCTTTGAAGCTTTTTCCTTATGGGAATAGAAAACACGGAAAGAATTCAATTCTCTGCCACAGCTCAGCAGCACTGATAGACGCTTCAAAACCCAAGGCCCAGAAGACAAGCTGGCTGGTGGGTGCGGGTGGCTTGGAGGGTGCGTTACCACCAGATTAGCCTTGCTCAATATCCAGCATCATTAAGTGTCCCCCGTAGTGTTAAAGCACAGAAAGAAGAGGGGAAGGAATGGAGACCGGGGAAGAAAAATGAAGAAATTCTGTGCAGAGAACTGCCGTCATTCAAACCTTTGATCAAAAGCACCATCTAGTGAAGAAAAGGATCACTGCAGCTGGCATTGCTCTCGGGCAGCTGCATCAACAAATGGAATTTGACTTTCACCACGGGTTTGCCTACTAAAAAAATCCCAAGTGTCACCATATGCGCAGCCCGCGCTGTATCTGAGTGAACAAGAACACGTCCCAAAATTGCTACCCTCTGTGTAAATATTTCTTCATTGGAAATGTGTTCTCCTCCTCCCATCATCTCCCACCAGAGAATCTCAGCCACCCTAAAACCCGCAGGGAATGAGGCACCACAGGAAGAGAATGATTTCCATGTTATAATTTGGGAGTTAAGGAAAAGAAAAGGTAAGTGACCGGTCCAAGGTCATGCAGGAAACCAGAGGCAGATCCGGGAATAGAGATCAGCCACCCTGGACCCAGGGATGCCTGAACAATAGCACAGCCTCTCCCTCTGTTGTCATTTAACTCTTTCCTAACCCACCAAAAAGCAGAAGAGGGGTAAACTACACACTTATGTGCTGGCTGCCTCACAGCTCTTGGGGGCCCAGCCCTCAATCCCTACCTGCTTTTACCACTCTAAAACAAAGAGGGAACACAGCAGGGAAAGATGGGGTTGGATATCCTGAGATCAGCAAAGCTGCAGGTAGGAGGTATTTCTCTACACCGGGCCTGAGCTGTCCACTCAGCAATTAAAGCAGTGGAAATGGTACCTCAGCTTTGCCACGTCTCTATTTCTGTGTGCGACAAAACATCGCTATCTCCCCTGGAGGCATTCAACTAAAATGGTTGTGTACGTCTGAGGATCTTTAGCTGCAGGAGGAGAGGATATTGCTCCCTCTTCCCCGTCTTTTGGGTTAGCTGCAAAGATCACGGCTTTGCAGCACGGTAATACATCAGAAACGCAGTCTCACTACTGTTTTCATGCTGAGCTTGGAAATGCTGCAGTGCAGGGTCTGGAGAAGACAGTAATTATAAACAACTGGAACCAAACCTCATAGAAATGAACTTAAAAAAAAAGACTCGGGTGGTGCAAAAACCTGGGAGTGCAGTGAACTGAACCTAGAGCAAAATTCTCCCAGAGAGAAGAGCTGAGAGTCTAGTGACCAGGCGTCCAGCAAGAGTTCTCCGAAAGGAGTTCAATGTCCTTGAGTCAGAGCCCAGTTCCAAACCAGAACTATAACTGGCGCAAAAATCAAGATCATCTTCTTGGGTCCACTGCCTGGAAAGGATGCAGACAACTGATCTGCACAGAGCTGCGGGGGCAAAGAATCGAAAAGCCCCAGGAAGCCCTTCTTTCTGTTTTCTACCTTAGGTCTCTGTTTCTTCCCCTAACACCCTAGTCTGTTTTCATTCATTCCTATAAACCAAATCTATGCAAGCAGTGCAGGGAGGAGGAGCATCTGCACTCTTGCATCAAAGGCTGAGAGAAGAAAATCTTTAATCATGCCACAGCCCTTTGAACTTACATTTTGAATTTACATTTTCCAGCCAAAGGCGCTGTGAAATTGGGAGCTTTCAGTTCAAACTAGTTCAAGGATGTTTTCCTTGGGGAAGGTTTTTGTTACCCTGTGGGGATTTCTGCAAAGATCTTTAGTCTTAGGGTAAGCAACCAAAGCTTTTCTTAAAAGAGAAGCTACATCTTATACTCCTTGAAAAAAGGTGACAAATAAGAGCCTGGAAGAACTAGAGCACAAAATTATTGCCCTAGAGAATAGGGTTAAAAGGCTGTAGATCTGCATTCAGTGATGCTTGCAGTAAAGCAGATGTCACCAAACACAAGTGCAAACAGTTCCTTGAGTTTGGAGGTTTCTCCCCCCACTCAAAAAATAGCTCCACTTCAGGATGGCAGCGACAGAACATGCAGGATGTTTGTCAAGGAAGTGTAAAAATGCTAAAAGGATTCCAGCCCTTTGCAGTTCTGGCCTGACACAGTGAGAAAGAAAAGAGGAGACCAAGTGCTAATGAAAACAACAGACGTAGTTTTAGAAGACTATAGCAGCATTTACCAGCCAGGCCTGTATGGCCTCCAAAAGTCCTAGATTCAGGACAGACTCCCCTCTAATGTTTCTGCAAACAAAGGCACAGTCAACATAAGTCAGTCACCGAGCTGCCATCCAGTGTGCAAGGTGTGAATCAGCAGGTTTAAGTCAACGGTGAATTCGTTGCTAATTACACCAGGTTAACCTAGGAAAATAGAATCCCAATCAAAGCCAGGAAGTCAGGCCTTAGCTCAATGAATTTCCTTCTCTAATTGCAACTCCAGTCTAACGCTTTGCTATATGACTCACTAATACAACCACTGCAGGGCACTTGGTTGCAATCAACTTTGCTAGCACCTACCAGGCTGGTGACAGACTATTCCCTGATAAAATAAATAGGCTGGCAGATACCAGGTAAACGACCACAGGAGCTTGGACAGAGCTCTTGGGCAGCTACTGTCCTGTGAGAAGGAGAATGCGTTAGGCTGCAGCTCATCCTGCTCTGATTTGGTGGGAAAGATGGTCTGAAATGGCTTTTTCCAGCTCTGATTTTCAGAAGACTGAACTGACCACAGCTTCCAGTAAGGTTGCCATGACATAAATTACCTTCTTCTGTTTTTTGGTTTTTTTAAATACCGTTTGTGTAAGTAAAATTATTGCTTCTTTCCTTTCATTTTGCATTGGTCCTGAAGCCAGAAAAGTGCATTACCGTCAGACCTTTCAGAATGTGATTTTTCAGGAAGATCTTGAATTCTTTTCTCCTTTTTCCTGAAATATTGATCCCTTACTAGTGGCAAACTTACCAAAATGAATTCACAGCTTCAGTGTATTTTCCTTATTAGAAGAGAGGAGCAGAACACTGTTATCATAAAAACCTATGATAAAACTGTCTTTCAAATAGCTGTCATAAAGCGCTATCCTTAAGTCGCTCCTGTTCACAGGGAAAAGACATCTGGGATTAACTGCCTTTGTCTCTGGATAACACTAAAGCATTTCCGACTGCCTCTGTAAATGTATCTTCTGCTCACGCACCCGTAGCAAATAGGTGGAAAAGCTCCCTGTGCTGGATGAAGCCCTGCACCCTTTCCTTCCTCAGGGCAAAAGCTCCTTACACCACTGAGTCCATTTGGACTTCAGTGGGCTTTTGGGATCACTGGGGCCTCGGGTTTCCAGAGGCCTGGTCAGACTTGTGCTACTGCCCCTTATCAGCACCGTTATCTCAATGAGGAGGTTTAAAGCTACAGAACCTGGAGCATATTCAGGCCCCATTTCATCACAGACAAACTGAAATGTTTCCATACAACTGCTGCAGTCTGTGAACATCGCTGCAACTGCACAGAGCTCATTTAAAAATCGAGAAATCAGATTTCCCCCGATTGTGGCTTTGCAAGGGCCTCTTTGAAATGCCTCTTTTTCTCCTTTTACAGGAATTCACCATCCGTTCTTCCTCATAGTCACATATTGCACACAGTCCTGTCGCATGCAGTTTCTCCATCTTCACCTTTCATGCGGAGATATGGAAGAAGAGAAGAGAATTTAGGTCAGTGCAATCAGCAATGCGCCCATAAAACAATGACCATCGCAAATGGGAAGTCTTCCAAGCTCATCAGGGATCCTCTCTGGAGGTCTAATAGGTGATAACAGAAGACTCCCCTAAAACAAGCCACAGCCACAGCCCGCCCAGCTCAGCCACTCAGGAGCAGCCAAATTTCTGTGTCTTGAATCTGACGGTAAAAATTAACCTCAAGTGCAGGTGTTTGGGAGAGCCAAACTGCACCCACCTACCCATTTTCGCCTCTGCCCGTGTCTGGCCTGGCCTTCCCTTGCCCACGGGACGGCGGCTTGGGCGCTCCCCGCCCCGTTCAGCAAACCCCACCGGGCAGCTCGGCCGGAGGCGAGCCTGGAAGGAGGCACGGGGTGATGAACACCCACACGAAGGGCTGGAGTCCCGCACTCACGCTGACAGGCCTCGGCCTCGGCGCTGCGGGCGGGAAGGCCAGGCCGGTGGCAGGAGGCCGCAGCCCCGCCTGCGGGAACCCCGGGCCGGCAGCGCCGCTCCCCGGCCGGGCAGCACTTACAAGCGGACCGGCGAGGGCAGGCCGCCCTCCGGAGACGACTTCCGGTTGGCGTCGCGGAGGAGCTGTCTGTCATTGGACGCGCTGGCGGAAAGCCCGCCTCTCCCGCGGCGGCGCCTCGGGCGCATGCGCGCGCTCCCGCCACTTCCGGCGGTGGCCATGGTGACGGCAGTAGCCAGGTAGGGCCCGGCGGCCCCGCCGCGCTTCCCCGCGGCCTCCCCCGGCCCTCAGCCCATCTCCGGCGGGCAGGCAGCCCCTCTCTGCTGGCGGCTCCCTCGGGACCCCGCTGTGACCCGGCGGTACCCGCCGCCGGCCGTGGAGGCTGCCCACCTCCGCCCGCCCGCCCGCCATCTCCTCAGGGGAGCCCACGGGGAGGTGCCGGGGGGGTGGGGTGGGGCTGTGGGTGCGGTGCTCTGAGAGACGAAGGTCTGGCAAATGTGAGAGGTTGGGTGAAAGTGCCGCTGGTCTGCGTGCAGGGAAGGCCTGGGCTCTCAAGTACGTAGTTCATCGCCGTTACAGCTATTAAATACATATTTATATACAAATCAGGGCGGGGAGAGGCATTAAGCCAACTCTCATTTTCTCACTATGTTTTAGGTGATTCTTGATTTGGTAAATGTCTGCAAAATACCTTCTCTGGCACAGCAAGTGTTTTGATTTTCTAATAACGCCCCTTTGATTTACCTTTCTTTGTGTCCCAGACGCCAGTAGAGGATTTTCGAGTGGGAAAATTTCCATTCGTGGAAATAAATAAACTGAATAAAAGTGGCTGCAAGATTTACAAGAAGTTGATTTCTCAAGTCCAGTCTGTTTTTTGGGTGCCGGAAACGTATTTTTTCCCTCTTCCTGTACCATGGGGCAAGGTGGTTGTTTTGCATAACAATTATGCAAAAAAATAGCCACTGAATGACTACTGAAATACAACAGATGGTTTTGCGAGGTGTTGCTTCAAGTAATGCTTATGAGGTGGTAGCTTGGACAAATCGCACCAGAAAAAGTGAATTCAGAATATTACGACCAACACTTACCCACTGCTCGGCAAACCTCAAACACTTGTTCATTGTTGCCAGCTACGGAGAAGGAAACCTGGCAGCTGCCCGCATGTAGCACTTCTGTGGCACCCTTTGTAACGCCAGTTGCCATCGTTTCTTTTGAGAACTCCAGCTGGGTTACTGTATTCCTTCTCCTGAACCCCTTCTCTGTTTTGATTTTGAAATGGTTGTAGTATTGTAGTGAGGAGCTCTGTCCAGTTCCTGTGTTCCTTCTTAGGAGTTTCACTGGTTTCTGATGATCTTGGTGTATTTTTTACATTATTTTCTGCTCATAAAGTTTGGAATGAAAGCTGATTATGCAAGCTTTAAGTGGAGACTGGCATTTCAGTAATTCAATTGTTTGAATTAATGTAATCACCGTTTTTTCTCATTGCGTTTTCAATGAGTTTTTTAACTTACCATTTATGGGGATCTTGTGCATCAGAGAAATTGTCAGCAAATATCTCATTGGCTTATATTAAACCACTGATTTAACAGACAATGCTAGATGACTTTTCTTTTCCTGGCTTAGATGTCCATAACGTTGTTTTCAGTTTCTTTCCAAAGCAGTTGGGTCAGTAAAACTGTTTAGCTGATGTAAAATGCAAGTAATGCTCACTTTTTCTCCTTGTCCAACATGGCTTATAAGGGATTTAGTGAATTTGGTCTGCTGGAGGGAATGCCCATTTCCCCAGTAAACATCGGGTTTTGATGCAGAGCGTAATGAGAAACTCATCTGTCCGTTCAGTTGTGCTCAAAGTTCTCAAGAATCCTAAGGAAGACAGAAGAAAGTCCTTTTTGTTTTAATTAGCGTGGTACCCATTTTAGAGCGTGCACTATAAAATGAGTGTATGCCCCAAAACTAATTACAGTAATAGAGAACTGCAACTGATTCACAAGTTGCCTTTTTTTTTTTTTTTTAAAGCATTGATCTTTATGGATGCTCTGGGTTCAATACTAGAAATTATTTATTTAGTACTAATCAGAGGGTTTTTGAATTCACCTCTATCTTTTTTAATCTGGGGGTTAAATGACCCCCACATTTCAAAGGTCACCGACCGTATTCCTGAGGCTTGTTTTTAGAGGCAGCTCTTGGCTGTGCTGGCATTGGGCAGAGCGCATTTGCTTGGACTGCTGCCATTTCCAAATTTAAGTCAGGTCTGTCCTGTTGAAAGACCAGAGGGAGACACCATCTCACAGAGTCACTGGCAAGTGAGTCCTTTTCAAAGGTAGGATATTGTGCTTTCTTCAGGCTAAAGTCGGTAGCTAATCAAGCTTAGAGCTGCTGCACTTCTGGACAGGGGCTTCCATAGGAAAAAAAAAGATTTTTTTCCTTCCTTTTATCCCCCCACCTTTTAAGTGACACCTTTTGATTTCTGAAAATAGCCTCCCAGTTGCTGCCATTTGTCACGTAAAGGACAATGTGATTCTAGGTGGCTGAAGCTAAAGGAGAATAAGTGGTGTTTAGGGAAACTATCATGGTTTTAGTTTGGTTTAGGACTTCATCTCATCTTTGCTGCCTTTAGTGCTCTCTTGACCTTATTAACTAAGATCCTCATTCCTTTGGAAATCATTGTCCTGGCTTTTACGGGATAACATCCAGTTTTTGTTTTAAGGGGAAAGTTTTTTTTTTAACTGGATATAGGTGATTTATTTCATGGTAAGCCTTTAAAAAAGTTTCCAATCACCTGTATTTCCTTACATGATCGGTGTTCTCATGTCTGCTCTCTAATAACCTGCATGTTCCAGTCCTGCTTTTTAGGATGGAGAACTGAGAACTACAGGACCTTGTTTGAACCAATTATGAGCAGTGGCTTCTCTCCTGCTGATAACCTGGTGTCATAAACGTTGTCTGTTAAGAATTAATAACAGTTTTTTTCAGCATGAATACCCAAATTTTCAAACAATGGTGATAGTGGGGTCTCAGACCTCTGAGCAGGAGGTCTGAGGATATCCAGTTCATCTCAAATTAGGGGGGGAAACCCATATGTTCCCCACCCTTCCCCGTGTTTTTAATGTGACATGGCGTTACTTGCCCTGGGATGCCTTTAGCTACTTCAAAGCATTACCTATCTTTAGTTGGGTTTTATGCTTTTTATCTTCTTCTCCCAGCCTCTGTCTTGCAACTTAGCATTTTTGTTGGTGTGAGTCAAGTCTTTTTTTATCTATAATCTATCTATTCTCCTTCAGATTGCAGCAGTTTTTTTCCTCTGGCTTTTGCAGCAAATAACCCTAACGCTGAACAGAATATAACTTTTTGAGGTTGCAGCAATTCTTTCCTTTGGTCTTTCCACCAAATAACCCTGAAAACTGAACAGAATGTAACTGCCACCCCGTTCTGTCAGTGGTCTGGGCTCCGTAAGATGGATATTGTTGAACATAATGCAGTGCGGCTCTACGGCTTGAGCTGATTTCCATGTTCTCTTGTTCCACTGATATTTGTTTTATCAATTATTTTTTTCAGCATGTTCAATATGACAAGCTAAAATAAGGACTCATGGGTTTGTGGTGTAAGATAGTCTGTGAAATCAAAGCAAAACTTGTTTCTGTAGCTCTAAAGTGCTACAGAAATTCCTTCTTCTTTCCAAAATAATTTAGTTCAGCTAGGTTGTCCTCTTTCTCAAATCTGACTGAACTGAGATTTTCTTTGTTCTGGGGCTCTTTTTAAGGGGCCATTTGAATACCTTCCTTGGTATTCAACTGCAACTCTGTGCCCCAACAGAAAAGGCTCTACATCTCTGATCAGCTAGTCCTTCTCTCTCTTGCTCCCCCTCCTTCATCCAGTCTTTCTCTTCCCCATCCTGTATTTCCCCTCCCCGTACATCAGTGGGGGTTACCTGTTGATTCAAACTCTGTCCTGGAAGCTGCAAAAGTGGGTTGTTGCTGCTGACTGGGTTCGTGGCTTGCTGCAGCCTTCGGGCAGAGATTGGGTAACTTGCCCAGTTCCCGTATATAACATGGGGCAGGGAACAGAAAGAAAAACAATAAAAGGCTGGGAAAGATTTTTCAAATTAAAAAGGATTAAAGGCAGACCTTCTTTGTTTAGGAAGTAGATGAATAAGTAGCATGATTAAGGAATAAGTTAAGCAGGCATAACTGGTTCATATTGATGAGCGATGGGTGCTACCTGACCAAAACATGGTTAGCTTTTAGTTGGTAAGATGAGGGCTCTTTTCCACCAGCCCCTGTGGCAGAGAGTTCAGTCCTTGCAAACTCAACCTTTATTTTTGCCAAAGAATGTGAAAGAACTGTGCTGTAATCAAACATGGGACTGCCTCCCATCTCCTAGTGTGGTTTAGTTAGAAAAGGTGTCAGAAAAGCCCCATCTTCCCAGTTACCTTTTCATCTGCTTTACACAGTCATCTGTATTTTACTGAAATCAGAAGCAAAGGTAGTCAGGGCCAGATTTTTAAAATGCCTCAGCTTCAACCTGGGCTCATAAAGGAAGCGCCACTTCACCTGTCAGCTCCCACTTTGGAAATAACAAAAGGTCCTAAATGGGGGCTGAAGATTTTTGATTCCAAAAAATCCTATAAGCCACGCTGCTCAGTGTCGGCACAGCACCTGTTGTCCCTGCCCACATCTTGTCTTCTGAATCTCAGGAGACCTTGAGAGAAAAAAAAAAAAAAGGGACAACATAAAGAAGGCAGCTGCTTTAAATGACTAGCTGAACATGAACCAGTGAGGAGAACCTCCTGCTTAGCCAGCCTAAAGCAGGCCAGCTCTTTCCCAGGAATTATTTTAGGGATGATACACACTCTTACGTTAAATCAGTACAAGATACACACTCTTCGTGTGCACTCAGCACAAAGAGGTGGAAGAATAAGATGCTGGTCTGAGCAGCTGGGGGCTGTGCTCATGCACTGCTTTGCAACGGAATGAGTTTAATGCTCCTTTTGGGTTTCCGATTTCCCACTTTGGGCATACTCCCTATGCCCGGGGGAGCTTGTGGCCTGATGTCTAGGTGGATTATGCACAGCATATTACACAACAAAGTACTTTGTAGATACTTGAGTTAGCTCATGAATGGGAAGCTCCATAGTACCTTGAGAAGAGCTGTGTGCCAACTTGATGGCTTTATTTTTAGACCTTGTCAAGCTTAGTTAGAGCTAGCTCAGTTATCTTTATGTGTTATTTTATTGTGTTCTAGCTATACCTCCAGAAATACTTATTTTGTACAGTTCACTGCTGGTTCAGCAAGCTCGTTTGTTCACTGACCAGCTACTTGAGGAATTCTGTCCAAGCCCCTGATGGAAATCTGGAACAGCCTGACATTTTCCACATTAGCTCTGTTCCACAGCATGTAAAGCCTCTGTCATCCCTTCAGCTCAGTCCTACTTAATGACACTGAATTCTGGCTTAGCATTATTAGTTACCTCTTGTTTTCTGCTACTCGTGCTGTCCTTTTGCTTGAAGTAGTCTATGACTTGTGTGCCCAGAGCTTTCCAGTATCTTCCTGGTAAAGGCCCATCTTGCAGGTCAAACTGCAAGAGTTCAAACTCCATCTGCACAACAGCGAAGATATACTAATATTTGGTTTTGACTTTGTGTGCGCCCCAAAAGTTGTATAGATTCCAGGAAGGGGTTGTAACTGACTTTACTGTGACATCAAGCATAAAAGCTTGGGGGTATGTACAGTGGGAAAATTAGTGACCTTTTTTACAGCAGAAGTATCACTCTTTGGCCATGTAGTAAGCTATAACATAAACTACTCCCTTGAAGGCAATGGCTTAGCAAGGAGATTAGAGCTATGCATTGGTATCAGAATGTGATTGCAGGATGAGCTAGGTCTTGTAGATACCGTTAGCTTGGGTTTCATTCACAGGTTTAATATCAGTATATAGAACACAGGTTCATGCTGTTAAACTGCACAATTAATGTTGGCATAAAAGTAAAGAGCATGAATGTAGGCTTTAGATTGGAGATGTGGTTCATTTAAATCAGATAACTTGTCTCTACTAACGGGTGGTGAAAGACACTGGAGATGGAAGCACAGATTTCAGTACATTAAGCAAACAACACGCTCAGAGAGAAAACTTACTCTGCGTCTCCAGAAGATAGACTGGCTTATATCCATCTGGGATAATACACGGTAACTGGTCTCTGGCATGTAGATACTGCGGTACTGGCTGTTCTAGAGAAACCTAAGAGGTTTTATTACAATCGGAAGAATGCAGAGACATATCCCAGCCCTGAGGAGCTTCCACTCTGAATACACTTTGTATAAGAGAGGGAATCTAGAGCAAAATGGAAAAGCATGTGGGAACAGCATCTCCGAACCCAAGTTTGTTACATGACAGCTGACAAGATCCAACACCAAGTGTCCTGCTGGGGTGTTCAGATTAGCTTTTAAATGCTTAGAATCAGGTACTGATGTGAACTTTTGAAAGTCTAAATGAAGGGATGAGGAAATCTGTTGACGATACCTCTGTATGGGATTTGGTTTATTGGTGGTCTAAGGCAGGGCTAAGGAAAAGGATTTCCCTAGTTTTCAAGCCTCTGCTAATTTTCTTGATGATGAAATAAATGGTCTGTTTCCTTTCATCTTTGGCTCTAGGAAGACCGTTCAGAAAGGAAAACTCATGGATCTCACAAGCACAGTCATCATCCCACTGCTTTTTGGCAGCTTGGGGATCTTCGCCCTTTTCCGGCTATTGCAGTGGATGCGGATGCGAGCTTACCTCCGGGAAGCGGTGGTCGTGATCACAGGGGCTACCTCTGGCCTGGGAAAAGGTAGGGACTGAAAGAAGGGCACCAAAGGCAGGACAAGCAGAGGGTTGTGGAAGGGGCACCTATTGGAACAAAGCAGTAATAAGCAGAAAGTTCCTGTTGCTCTGAATTTTGAGAGACATAGCTTGCACAGCCATGTGAGTTATAACTATAGCCAGCGCAAATTTTGATGCAAGAAAGTCTCCAAATTTGTTGAGGAAAATTTTAATCATGCAGTATAAACTGGAGCTTGTCAAAGCAAGCAACAAGTTATGCTGTTCTTGTGCTGTCAGGGGTCTGTTCTCTAAATCCTGGAAAAGCCAGGAAGTCAAATTGTTTCTCCAAAACTTCCCAGGATGCATTCATACTTTTTTTATTTCCAGATACCCTGCTATACTTTCTGCTCCTTCTCCCTGCCCCTCTCCCCCAAGTTAAGGTACCTTTTCTCTCGTGGTACAAATCCATCCATTCTAAATTCAAACTCTTGGCAATATTAACACCAGTGAGTATTTTTTTTCTAAATACACACACAGTATTTTTTTTCCAAATAACATTTATTCTTTGTTTGAGTGGATACGTTCTCTAATTCTGCTTTCTATACTTGCTTTAAAAGCTTCTTGAAGAGAAGGCAAGATGCTCTCTGCTATCAAGGCCTTTCATTAGGATGAGTACATTTATAGAACAAATAGAGCTTAAATTGATGCTGTCTTTGCATGTGAGTTTGTCCTTAAGGATAGGGCTGTTAAGTAACTGAATGGCCAAAGGAGACGAAATGCTCCTGTCTGCCTGTCAGAACCAAAGAGCTGGGAGTGGTGAAAGAATTTGTATTTCACATCAAGAAGAGATAGAACTAGTATCTCGGGAGAGACCTTCCAGCTGTGATAGGCTGGGCAGATGAAGCGCTGCGTGTCGTTGGGTGTACGGATTTCCACCACGGTACAGTGAAGTTTCCCCCCTTATTGACTCATTGGCAAGATCTTGTACTATTCCCCTCACTCCCAGTTACTAATATACTAGACCACCTCTAATTACTGTGTCTTCTTAAACACCCTTCATTACCACTCGCTGTAATCTCTTGCACAAATAAGCAGTTTGTCTCACCGGATCGCAGAGGGGTGGGGTAGAAGAACATGTGATTGCCTCAGCAGTGGTAGCACTGAAAGGAGGACAATAGCATGGCATCTATTCTTCAGCCTTTTCTTGATGAAGAGGATCACCTTGATGAAGCCATTAGCTCCAAGGCTTCCAAAACCTTTGGAGGTGTTCACTAGAACTGACACTCCTAAGAGCAGGCCCCGCTGCACTAGATGACATACACAAAGTAACTGTAGTCCCTCTTAAGGAGGGCATATAGTCAAAAATTAAGAGGCATAGGCAAATTCGACCAGCTGATGGGGGAGAATGCATAAACAGCACAACAACTGCATAACCAGCACAGTAACTGTGAACACACCAGCTGCCTCACCGCTGTCACGTGTCTGTCAAAGTCACAGGAAAACGGCACCTTGCTGCGACTTTGCGGTAAATCACCCTATCGCTCAGGAGTAATAAAGCCACCTTAGATCCCTGCCAGCTAAAAGAAGTTTTAGCCTATCACCAGGTATGATGTGGATCTGCTGTCTGTCTCTGGCATTCAAATGTCTACTTTTCTCTCTTCCTTGCCTCCTCCAAAGAATGTGCAAAAGCCTTCCATGCAGCTGGCTCCAAGCTGGTGCTCTGCGGCAGAGACAGCGAGAAACTCAAAGACCTGGTGCAGCAGCTTTCTACAATGACCAATCACCGAAAGAACGTAAGTGTGGGAGGAGAGGCTCGTTGTCTCGTGTGGCCAGGATTTCTGTTCACGTTATTACAGAGGTTACAGAATTGCTTGCGGGTTGTTCTGTTGAGCAATAGGAAAAATGCAACTCTGTGGCTAGGGATGGATATTGCTATAGGAGTACACTGAGCTGCTGACATGTCATATCTTGTAAAAACCCTACAAAAATAAGCCAGCTGAAAGATTCCTTGCCTTGTAATAGAAGTGAAAGCATGCGAGTGCCGAGTGCCCAGACCCCTCGCATCTGTATGTCATACACCGAATGTGGAAAAGTGACTTCCCTTCTGTTGGCTTTTATTTTTGATGTCTAGTTCTGCTGACAGTGGCTAAGGAAGGTATTGCTGGGTTCTGTAGAAGACACATGGGTTAAGTTTTTTACTTTTTTGGATGCATTTTCTTTAATAAGACAATAGGAAACTTTAGTACTTGAGGAAGATCTCACTTGCCCCTTTCCTGGGCTCTGGTATAAGGAACAGGCTACAGGAGCAGAGAAAGACGAAAGCACAACCTGCTTCTGTCATGTATTCCTACCAAATGGAACTGCTGCGCTGTAATTGCACGAGGTTTGGATGGCCCTGCCTCTGTGCTTCCAGAGCTGGGAAATCCCATCATGAGCACGAGCATCCAGCACATTCAGCACAGCCTGACTGGTCTTCTCCTAACTTTTGTTTATTCACAGACACACAAACCTCACACTGTGGTATTTGACCTCTCGGACACTAAAACTGTCCTAAATGCTGCTGAAGAGATCCTGAAGTACTTGGGTCACGTGGACATACTGATCAACAATGCAGGCATCAGTTTCCGAGGCACAATTGTGGACACAGGACTGGATGTGGATAAGAAAGTGATGGAAACAAATTATTTTGGTCCTATAGCCCTCACCAAAGGTACCCGTGATCCAGATTACAGGGGGACAATGGATTTGGCTGATACCTTCTGCAGGCCAATACAACTAAGCACGGCTTAACTTCTGTTTGTAATTGTAATTGGTACAGTACAGTGTAAGAGGGGAGGAAAGTTTTGGTTTATGGGCAGGCCTAAAGGAGATGCTTGGACATGACTGCATGGGAAGGACCTGATTAGAGATACCATCTTGTTTAACACACCTCCTGACTCTAGTCTGGCAGGAACTTATGAAGGGGGATATGGTTAGCCTGTCTGTGCTGATAAAACCCTAGAGAACACAGCATGGGTTCTAGGTGAAGCTGTAGCTTTCCATGGAAGCTTCTTCGGTTACACAGAAAGTTCAGGCTGGAGTGTGTCAGATGCAGGAACTGGAAAGATGTACTGGCGGCAGAAAAGAGCAAGTCCTGCTGACCATGCCTTTGGGAGATCATAGCAGCTGTAACAGCCTTTGTGCAGCCTCGTTGGCACAAGGAGTCTCCTCAGGTGAATGTCCCAGCCAGACTGCAGCTTCAGTTAGAGATGTCCTAAGCACTATCCCTTGCCCAACCCCTACACTGAACAAGGATCTTGTAATTCACTTTGGCATCTTTGAATGCTCTGAAAGCATCGATTCTTGACAGCAGTAATGGCAGGACTGTTATTCTGAATGGGTCTTTTCTGTCTTTTGCTAGCACTTCTCCCCTCCATGATCAAGAGGAGACAAGGCCACATTGTGGCCATCAGCAGTGTTCAAGGCAAAATAAGCATTCCTTTCAGATCCGCATGTAAGTACCTCCACAGAAGATGGGGAAGACATATTTGGGGCACCAGACTGAATGAATACTTGGCTACTGCTTCCACATTTAGCTCTCTGTAGAGCTGGCTGCGTGCAGGGAAGGCAGAGCTGTGCATCATTCTTAGTGTGGTCACAAGTCACTGACAGCTGTTGAGGAAGGCACTCTCAAATACAAAATCTGAGCCCTGTCTGAAGTTGTTCAGGGATGGGGAAGGAGAATATGTTTTCGGTGTCTTGAAAACAGCTTGATATTCCTATCTTAACACTTGAGAGTCCCTATAAACGTTCTGATTAATTCCATAATTCTATTGCATTTTATCCTTGCTGCTTGCCTTGTTAATCTCCTATAAGAAAGGAACTTTTTGTTTCAATAAGTTATGAAGTGCCATAGTATAACCAATGCTAAAATAAAAGCCTAAACAGTTACCTTGATCCAGCAAACTCTTCATGCTAAATCAGTTATGACAAGAAATAATATTGGTGAGATTACTGGAAAAAGCCTTATAAAAGATGGAGGAACTAAGAGGAGAGCGTTTGGCATACAAGCATCTGTAAATCACTGAAAATAAACATAAAAGTGGAAAAGTACAGTGGTGATGGCATAAGAGCGGTAGGGCATGATGCTGAGCGAAGGAGAGCCTGGAACATCTGAGCCACCTGGTCTCGCAGATGATATGGGTACGACTGCACCCAGAAGCATGTTCAGAAGAGCTTCCAGAGCACTTGCACGGTGATCGGAGCCGCGTGAGCCTGGCAGCATGGAGCTCAGCTCTTGCCTAGGTCCTCAGACAGGGCACGCAGCCTGCGCTCAGCTCTGTGCTGCTGGTGTCAGCCCTGCAGCCATGCTGAGGTGATGGCAGCCACGGTGGCAGTGACCAAGCATACAGGGAAAGGGAGGAAACAAAAGGAGTCGCTCAGCCATTTAACAGGGGGAAATCCTGCCCTAGGCCACACTTCTCTACTCCTGTCTGCTTGTGTGATCAGGTTTTGACTTGCATGCAGCCAAGCTCTGAACCTGCTCTGCAAGTCTGTAACGCTCAGCGCACGCAGGCCAGCAGGGTGCTCGGCAGCGAACGTCAGCTCTGCCCTCCTGTACTGGCATCGCATTCCCCCAGCCCCAGCCTGTCTTAGCAAATGCTTCCCAAGCCAGGCTTCACGTCTCCTTTATTGCGAGTGGGAGGCAGCTTGGGTTCACTCTGTAGTGCTTTGGCATGGCTGTGATATTAAGCTCAGGATCCTACCCAGTTTCCAACTTGAGTATTTACATTTTGCCTTCCTAAATTGCCTCTCACTCCCACTACCTGTTGCTGCCATTCACTAAAAAAAAAAAACCAAACCAAACCTAGAAGTTGGAGAACAGCTGCTGGGTTCTTGCTGAGAAATGGCTGCATTACAGTGAAAACCCCATTCCTTCAGCCTCGCTCCTTCTCCTTAGCACATAGTCCTTTTCCTGTTTTTCAGATGCTGCCTCTAAGCATGCTACCCAGGCCTTCTTTGATTGTCTACGAGCAGAGGTAGAGCAGTATGACATTGACGTGACAGTTGTAAGCCCCGGATACATTCAGACAAATCTCTCTCTCAATGCTGTAACAGCAGATGGATCTCGCTATGGAGGTGAGATATGATTTTTTGCCCTGTATCTAAAGCATCTCCACCTCACTGAGTTACTCCAAAGTGTGCTTGCAACATACGACCTCTGGTGGGGACACAGTTTAGCCCTGAAGTATCAAAAGACAACTTTGGGTGCGGGGTAGGAACAGTAACCCCCTAAATTTAGCCTTCCTAGACAGCAACTACTGACTTCTAGCCGAAGCATGAATTATACTTGCCTGTGCTCCCATACACAACTGGTGTAAAAACCAGAACCATACAAGCAGCCATGTACAGTTAGAACCGAGCATTCCTAGGAATGGTACTTAAGCGTGGGCTTACCTGCTGGTGTTGGTGCTTACTCGGCTTTCCTTTGGCAGTTATGGACAAGAACACCGCCGAAGGACAGACAGCCGCAGAGGTCGCTCAGGTGGTTCTCAATGCAGTGGGACAGAAGAAGAAGGAAGTACTTGTAGCTGGCCTAACACCCTCCCTGGCCGTCTACCTGCGAAACCTCTTCCCCAGGCTCTTCTTCACCTTAATGGCAGCTAGAGCAAAAAAGGAGAGAAAAGCAAAGGACTCTTAGAGCTCAGCTCATTCGAGCAGTAACTGTAGGGAGAGGCTGACCCCCTGCAGTGTGGCTGGGACACCAGTGGAGGTGCTCCTGCAGGAAAAACCTTTCTCAAAACGCTGCAATTTACCGTCGCATGGGGAGTGGGAAGCAGTTTCCCCCACATCAGGGCAGGCCCGCTTGCTGGGAGACAGCGCCTAAACGTCACCTGAAGAAGGGTGCTTGGACAGGGGGAGAGCTGAGGCTGCCGGGGAGGGTAACTCAAGGGAATGCACTTTGCAGCAGGGGAGGCCCACATGCTGGAAGACAGCACCTTACCTCACCTCATTCCAGGCATGCTCAGCTTTACCGGCCTGCTACAAATAAAACCCACCTGTTTTGCCTTCACATAAGCAGATCTTAGCTTTTCCCACCCCATGGCCCCTGTGGAATACAGTCCTCAGCTGGGAGCTCTCATGGTCAGTGTCTCCTTCCCACTCCTTCCCATCTGATCTAGAACACGTTGCTTGAATCGGGAAACTTCACAGAGCCTCTGCTTGTTAAAATGCCAAATCATCTGATATGTTAAGCTAAAGTCAAGTCCAGTGCCACTTTTAAAGAAGTAATTGATGTAAAATATAAGTTTTATTTGGCAATTATTCTACCTGTCTGAATCATGCCTTGCTGACGCACAGGGACATTTAGCTCTGCGCTACCCGACAGTCCAGTATTAACCCCAGCACAGATTAAGGCAGGGGAAGCACTGAACAGATAGAAGATAGCGCAGCAAGCTCTGCTGTCGTGTGTAAATACTGCGCAGCTGACAGCAGCGCGCCTGGTCCACCTGCAGGCCTAGAGCACAGAGTAGGTGCGGTTCTGTAGATGCCAGGCGCACCGTCTCCTGGCAAGCAGAGGAAAATCTGTGTGTGTAGGTGGACAGTGTAGGAGACAGACCCTTAGTTCTCCTCTGGTTTAAAGCAATCATGGATGCTAATTAGGATCACATCCATTAGGGGAATGATACCCGCCTGTTCACATACCACAGGCTTCCGGGAGTCTGACAGCCTGGGGGAGTGCCATATTCCAGTCTTCACCCCTTCTCCTCATGTGAGGGATACCAGCACCACTAGGAAAAAGGAGTGGCTGCCCAGGGATAGTTCAGTAAGGACAGAAATAATCTTTTTTAACTTTTAATTGAAATAAAGCCTACTAGTAGGAGCCAAGGTCCAGACCCCCGCTGCCGCCTCCATGCACTTACCAGCATTCTCCACGCGTACTGCCTTGTATGTCCTGCCTGTGAGTGCACATTCAATGACAAATAAATTACACTGCTATGAAATTAATCCTTTGTTCTACTTCAGCTCTTCGCAGCAGGGAACATTAGAGGAAGGGAAAGCAGGAGGGTTTTGTTTTCCTTTTCTTTCATTCCTGCAAGGTGCTATTGTACCACCAGTAGTTGCAGGACAACATACCTCCATACCATACCAGCCCTCTTTACGTCATCTGCTACGTTAGGGTAGACACAGTGTGAATCCACGCAGAAGATTAGTCACACTAAAACTGAGGTTTTATACAGGTGTGCAGGCTCAGCCTTTTCTTGACCACTACAGATTTATAAATGATCTCCAAGAATCCATCCCAGATGATGACCAGGACACGTTTAATGATCATAATGCTGCTGCTCACCTGGGACATCCTCTGCCATTTTTGCTGTGGCTGAGGTTGCACATTTGTTACATAAAGGCTGAGGGTTGAAATTACAAGTTGAAGTTTTCAGGTGTATGTATCTTTTTTTTCCTGTTAAGATAGGAATCCAAGGTATTACCTTCTCTCCCTCTCCACAAGGGGAGCTTCTGTGTTAGTTGTGCTTTTCCTTTCGTGTTTTGCATGTTCAGGTCCTCCATTTCTTGACAAAACACAGTACTCCTGCCAGTCTTGTCCAGCTGCTCCGTCTCCTGGTGTTTCAGGTCACAGCTACCCAGGAAGGACCGAGGGGCCACTTTGCATTTCTGCGTTATCATCCAGGGTGCTGAGGGGTGTAACGCATCAGGCCTGAGGAAAGAAAATTACGTGCGGGGAGTTACCGTAGTTACTGTTTGAACTACTGCTCCAGCTCAAGAGGTTACCGAGAGCGTGCACGTTCCCCTTTGAAAGCAAATTCCCTCTCAGTGACGAGAGGAACGTAGCACACTCCGTAACGGTCAGGATGGGCAGCAGAGCGTGTGGGGTTTTTGAAGGGGAGGCTTGTCCCCAGCCACTGTCACCCCCAGCACGGGGGGAAGGCAGAGCGAGCGACCATGCGATGCAGCGAAACACACGACCCTCAGGACCCCTCTCGTTCTCCCAGGTCGCCCTGCAGCTACAGCACTGGCTGACTAATAGCCAGGATGTCACCAAGCGTTTTAGCTAGATTATCACTAACATTTCTCGGAAAACAAGCTCTCCTACCCCCCCACCTCCTCTCCACTGCAGATTGGAGTGAAGGTTGCATTTTTAAAACAGACCTACCTGTCGTGACAGCTAAGCTGACTTTTCACCTTTCTTCCTGCAATAAGAGAACGGAGGAAACTTGCTCATTTTTAACTCCAGAGTCCGATGCAAGCCACGTGTTTAGGGAGCCTACCAAGGGTTAGTCCTTCTGCCATCATCATCATTCCAGGCAAGGGAAAGCTTGACACAAAAAAGTGCCGGGACCACAGAGGTTTGGTGAAGAAAAGGAACTAACAGCCCTGACAATTATCCTGCGTTGATTAAAAAAAGAGCAGGAATGGCTTTTGCGCTGCCAACGTAAGGGTATTTCAGGGGCTTCTGCAGCAATAAAGTATGTACTGGCTGTGGCAGATCTGCCACTAGTTTAAAATTCATCCAGTAGACGCGACTTTAGGAGCAAACAACATCAGGACTCAAAAGGCAGCCTGCCCGGCAGTCTTGGCCTAACCGCAGAAAGATGAAGTACTGGCATTTCTTCCCCTCCTCTCTGCCAAGGCAACTGTACATTGTCGCTATAAATAGAGACGCTCTGGATCCCAGCTTCTTTTAACCTTGGAGGGAGACAACTCAGCCACTGTACCAGCAACAGAGGCGAAGGGCTGTTACCACCTAGAAACATCTCAGTGCCACAGGAGCTTCCTCCAGCCCGTGTGCCTGCTCAGGTACAGCTGCCTGCGCCACTGCTAAAAGCACTTGCTCAGAACTCCCGGCAAGCTCCATTTGCCCGGCACGCAGACGGCTGGGATGCATGCCCTGCTAACACAAAAGCTGCATCAGCAGAAAAGCCCAAGTTGGAACGGTGGCCAGAAAAGCCTGCTGCAGTCTGGAGGCGAGGGGGAGTTCTTGGTGCCTGCTGTTGCGATTTGGAAAGATAAAGATAGAACTACTCAATTTGGTTTCCGACCTCATGGGACTCCCTTCCAAGGTCAGTGCTTCAGCGGTGGAGGTCGGACTGCAGCTACCGCTGAAGCAAGCAGTACACCTATGTGCAGGTGGTTTTTATTACAGGGCTCTGCTCTTGTATTCCGATTGTAACACTCGAAGCTGTGCCAAGCTGGCCTTGTAAATGCAAACCACGCCTCCTCTTCCATCTGGTAGGAGGAGATTAAAGAAAGCAAACCCCTATCTTTTAAAAGTAACTGGCAGATCTTGCAAAACAGCAAATACTTCCCATTCTAAGAAGAAGATTCTGACAGTTTTGAGCTAAAAGATGAACTACTGCACAAGACTGAATTCTAAAATTTCAGATAACACAGTTACAAGATACAATCACGCGGATGCCTCGCAGCAGTAGCAGGCAGCTCCAGAAAGCGCGTGTTCCAAGCAAGAGCAGTGGAATTGCGTAGTTGGGGCACAGCCGTCCGAGCGTCAGCGGCGGTAACAAAGCACAAAGGTAAGACAGCTGGACTCCCACCTCGACAGTGCTCAGCTGCACGTGGTACAACGCATGTCAGTGGAGATGTATCCACGTTAGAAAGAACTTGTACAGGAACCGAGCAGAATGTGTTCACGGCTGGAAATTTAACAGTGTTATCTCCGTTGTGCAGAGAAGTAACAGCTGGAGGTGGGAGGGCAGCAGAGGATTTGGACACCTTCAGCCCCAACCATCAGTGTTTAAGCAATTACCAAAAAGATAAAAACACTGGGGTGACAAGTAAGCCCTCTTCCAAGAAACAAAACTAGTCAAGCAAGAGGGAAAGCAACACTCTACAGCTATTCCTTCAACAGACGGCTGCTGTGAAGCAACATGGATGCTGCTGCCATGTGCAATGGACAAGAGGAATATCAGGTCTGTGTGTGAGCATGCATAAATAACCATCACCACTGGAGTTCTCATAGCAAAGCCTCCATCCCCTGGAAGCAGGCTATAAAAGGGAACTACGATAACAGTAACAAGAGAGCAAAAGCATTTGAAATTCTCATCCTTTAATGGTCAATGATAACTTCTGGCTGGTTCTGTGTAATACAATTAAACAATATACTTAAATGTTTCCCAAAAAAGAGAAAAAAAAAAAAGCTCTCACACCCCCTCTTTCTACAGCTTTCTTTCATCGACATTCCGCTGCTGGATTGGACTCCCATGACCTAACATACAGCTCTCGAGTCACCACACATCCACATCTTAAGTGTAATGAAGAACTGAAAAACCTTGGTGCACCAGTGATGTGTTATTTTAAAAATAACAGCTCTATTAAACCAAATCCTTCCCAGTCTCCACTGCTTCTCAAAGAGGAAAAACAAAATGTTACTGTGGGAGTCTTAATACACTTGTCTTTGTGGGTTTCTCTCTTCCCTGCTGAAGTCATACAGCATAGAGCTCATAGATCTTCTTTACACAGTACACCAGGGCAGCGAGTGCTATCGTGTTATGCAGTCTCTTTCTGTGCAGGTCGTCCTTCCTCACCAGCACCACCGGAGTGGAGGAGGTGAGCGTATGCAGGGGCAGGCGGGAAAGTTTATAGGCATCGTACTCTACTTGGTACTTGCAACAGGGATCAAATTGCCAAGAGATACCATAAAGGGTGCAGCAAGCCACGCTCAGCACACCAGCAGGCAGGGAGATGTAGTGAGAATAATCTACTGGAAGTGCCAGCGGGGTGAAGAGACAAGTGGTGCCCGCTAACACGGCCGTCTTGTGCAGGCAGTTCCCGACAGTGATCCAGCGGGCCGTCTCATCCCCAATGCGAGTGGGCTCTATCACTATGTATTTGTACTGCGCTTCCAGGGCCTGCTCCAGCTCATACTCAAACTGGTCCTGAGCATTCTCTCCGTTGTAGATCTCGTGCACGATGTAACAGTCCGTGGAGGACAAGGTGACCCTGTTAACAGGAAACACAGAGTTAAAATTACAGAGCTTCAAGGCGGACTTTTCACCCAGCCAGCTGTGAGAACAGGAGAGAAAAATGCCCAAAGTGAGGGCAGCCCCTCAAGGTCAGTCACTGCCTCTGTTCAAACAGCAGGCAGCTTTTTCAAATCAAGATTCATTTCACATCAGCTAATTATGCCTGCTGTACATGAAGTCATCCCAAAATAAGGCAGCGTATTTTTCCTTACCTTTTCCTAACTTGAAGGAACCAGAACAATTTGAGAAAATGGCATCTTGTTAACAAACCTGAAGCGGTTCCTCACGCTGATACCCAAGCAGTTTCTCTAGAGATACTGGAAGCGTCACACCTTAGCGACCACACTGCATCACTGAACGAACCATACAGACTTAAGGAGTTTTTGTAGAAAATAAGACTAGCAACTCATTCATCAAGAGGGCAAGTTGCAGTGGAAGGTTTTAAGAGAGGAAGCACCTTTAGATGAATGTGTTTGCTCTCTCCCCACAATAACTACCTCCTTGCCACTGACACAGCTTGCTATTTAGTCCTCCATACTAAATGCAACCTAGTAAATCCGTAGTAAATCCAACAAGGATGACCAAGAAATATTGCTGGAAGTGAAGGTGAAAAAGGCAGCAGAGCACTCAGTTTGTTACAGAATGGTTCACTCCCTCTCCTGAAATAGGGCGCAGAAAAGCAAGAAAGGAACATTTTTTTTAACCCAGGCAGGCTTTAACAGTGAAGAAAGAGCGGCTCGCTTTACCTTGGAGCAGGCTGCCTACTAACAGGAGATTCACAAGACTTGTACATCCCCCATTTGAGTAGCAGCTTTTAGCTACCTGAAGTCACATCAGCTTCCACCTTCCCTCCACCCTCTTCACGCACATCACCTTAGCTGCAGCTACATTAATGTGACAGACTGCTAAGAAATAGGATTATGACTGTCTGCCTGCGCTGAGAAAGGGTAAAAACCTATTTTTTTAGGTTTTTCTATTACTATAGATAATTCTATCTATTACAACAAGGCAAAATCCTCCCTTCTAAGCAGAAGAAATAACTATTTCTGACATACTTGTGCTTAACCAGAGCAAAACTGAGCACGTGGCCTCTCAAGGATAAAAATATCTAGCGGATTCCTTTAGCAGAAGGAGAACACATATTTGACCTAATCACAGCAGACAAAACAACCTCATCCCAACAGCTTTTAGACCCCCCGATATGGGGAGGCAAGACGCTGCTGAGATGGAAAATAAAACTAGCACTTTTTGCTCCATTAGTACAATGGTATTTATGTGCATGCACTGGAAAATAAGGGAGAAAAATACACATTCACAAGCTGCCGTGTTACCAGACGTTACCCTTAACGTGCAGCTCCATTCATGCTGCAAAGGGTATCGTGCAGTGGCCATCTGTAATCAAGAATATTCTTAAATTACAAGCTGTTGCCAGAAGTAGCTGCTTTTGTGAACAGCGGCAAACATATCAAACAGCAGGACCCAGCCTCTCTCAAAGCAGAGTAATAAGCAGTTTCATTAAAAGTCTGGCTGGAATTTATACAAACTACAAGGAAAACTCAACTTACAAGCTAGTTATTGAGTTCTCTGCAGTGCATTTCCCCCTTGGCCTGTTCATGGGTAGAAAGAAAAAGAAAAGTCCACCTGAATGCTGTGTATGCCAGGGGCTTCTTTAAGGCTATCCTCTTGTCAGACATCGTTTGTAAAATTATGATTAACCCTTTCAGCACAGGATGTGGTGGGCTCTGACGTTCTGTAGTGAATTGGCAAGTATTCAAACAAAAATTTTGAAGGACAGCACCTATATAAAAATTTTACAGAGTACTACATCTCTAATATAACAAAGAGTATTAGCTAACATTAAGGAGTTTCTAACAAAGAACTCGTTAACCAGGTGTTACTCTGATACATCAAGGACACAGCTGGCAATGGTTTCTGCCAAGGATTTTTTTTTCTTGACGACAACTGTTCCAAGTGCAGCTTCTTCCAAATCAAAAATTCCAGTTCCATTACAGAAGACATGCTGAGACTTAAGGTAACTCTGTAAAACACCACCAATGACTATGTGAAACCACTTGCTAAGGCATAATGACTTCAGGGAAAAGCTATTGCTGAAAGGCACTTTCAAGCTGGAAGCTGACCCAGAGCTAACACGACCCCCCAGATAAAATTAGCGTTTCCTACCAAGGATCATTTTCAGCTTTTTGTTACACCTAGGAACGTGCTGTGTGGGTCTGCAAAACTGTCATGGTTTAACCCCAGTTGGCAACTAGGCACCAGAGAAGCAGAATCCAAATTCAACTAAGAACTCTGCAGAGGCTTAGGAACAGCACAACAGCCTAGTCACCCTAGGCTCTCCCTGCTGTCACTGGGAAAACAAGGGTGAAGCAAGCCCATTTCTTCTCTGCCTGTACAAGAGCCATGGGGACTGGGCTTCTAACTCCAGGAATTAAGTCAAGTAACTACATTACATGGGATTTCTCCAGGTGCAGCATCAGGACAAGTGGCACTAACCCATCAGCCTCATTTCTCCTCACTCGGATCTTGCCTGTTCTTCCCTCTGAATATCCCTTCTTTCCTTTCACCGTAATGTACGCAAACAGAGCCCTGCCACAAGCAACAGCCACCTGTCAAAGAGAGCAGGAATCCAACAGACTTTGGCCAGCGGCAGCACTGCCCATCTCTTCTGGAATCTTTTGGCCTGCCAGGCTCTGGGGCTTTATAACAATAAAGTCAAGAAAAGCAGAATCCTCCTAAGCCAAAACAAGCAGATCTTAAAATATGTTCTGTTGAAAAAAAGCAGTGGGAAATAAACTGCACAAAGGCTTCATCCCTGATAGAGTCTGGCCCCTTAACTATGCTGTTTCTCCAAATTAGTCCTCTAATATGGGAATAAATCTCTGTCACAGTGCTGAAGCTGCAAATGGCAAAATGGGCAATCCAAAAACAAAGGACAAAGAATGAAAAGTTAGCTGCTCAAACAATAGGACACATGAAGAGTCAGCAACGCAAGCAGAAAGTCTCCATTTCTGTAACAGGGGAAGCAGGGTTTATCACGTATTATTTTCCACAAAAAACGGCTGCCCCTGGAGGATGGAAAGCTGAAAACTCGTTTGTTTTCAGACGATATAGAGACACACACAGATGAGATACATGGGCTTGAGAAGGTTTTAGACCTTGCTGGCATGCAGAGTAGGACCGAGGACCTCAATCCACAGAGGCAATCTCTCCTGACACAGCAGCTGCAAATGAGCAAACCCAGTCACAGCAACTGGATTTGCTCAAACGCTGAAGGCTACGGAGTTTGCCTTTTGGAGCTTGTCCCCCACCCCCCAGCAATGACAAACAAAAATGCAGAGCTATGCAATCAACTCCAAGCTGGCATCCACTGGTTATGAAGTGTGGTGATTTTATATAAATTCCATTTTACTTAAAAGAATAGTAAATAACCAGCATCAGAGAGGATCTAGTTCCAGAAGTCATAAAATGGTGCCACATGTTCAGAAGCCCAACGTGCTTACTGGATAGACCAGGACCTAAAAGCAGTTAATATTATTCAGTCAAATGCTTTTCCAGGACATGCCTCCCCACCCCCCAAAAAAAAAAAGATTGTTTTAAGAAGTTGTACAGCTGTTCCCTAAGGCTAGTTCTGGACCTTATATCCAAACAGTTTCTTCTATTGCAGCTTCACACATTCTATTCTTGAGAAATTTTAAATGTCTCATTCCTGGTACCAACTGCATGCATAGATGGGGGAATGTGACAGTACTCAACTATTCAGCATAGAAAGATGGGGAAAAAAAAAAAAAAATCACTGATGTAAAATTTTGGTATTGCCCAAAGTTATAAATAAGGAATCAGTTGTTAACAGAGCTACCACCAGCAGGAGGGGCAGAAGTGTCTGTCTTAGCTATAGGGCAAGCTTCAAATTACATTTGGATTATCTTCCTAACATGGGAATATCAGAGAGCACCAGGAGAGGGGTGCTGCAGCTGCCTGAACAATAGCAACTCCAAGCAGTTTCCCAGTTAACAGCCCTCAAAGCAGCTCCATTTCTCTGCCTCTGACTTGGAAGCAGTCTCCTAGCTGCCTCCTGAAAACAGCAGCCTGTCTGTTAAATACAAGTTTCAATTGGACAGTCTTTATGGGTGAAGAAATAAATACCCTTCTAAGGAGGAGGCACAATGCTGCTCAATGTGAAAAGACCTTAAGTTTTGCCAGGTGCCAACTGGCAAAAGGAGAAACAAATGAACGCAATGCTGAAAACAGGGCAGATGACAACACCCTGGAAGAAACCCCAGCATCCTTCTACTGCTGTCCACTTGCGGGGGAGAATGACTAAGCCTCATGAGTGCGTTGCTCTCAGCCTAATGGTGTTCCTCGATCTGTCATATAGACTTTTGGTGAGGGTTTCAAGTCGTCCAACTATCTCAGTTCTGCAAAATGTTCAGAATCACCATTAGAAACAATCTCAATCTGCACAAAGCACAGGTACAGTTCTGTGCAAAAAAAAGTTCTTTTTAAGCCCCTCCCGTAACATGTAGCTCAAGTTTTGTTTGGTTTTTTGGTTGGTTGGTTGGTTTTTTTTAAAGAAGAATGTTCCTGGACAACAGTATTGCTCAGAGCACCAAATGTACATTCAGGTTAACCGTAAATGAAGACCAGTCTGACTAGTAGTTAAAAAAAATAAGAAAGGAGAGGCTTTCAGCAGTGTGATAACGCCCGTCACAAGCAGCACACACAGAAAATCTAGTTTAGCAATGCAACAGAGGGACTTCACACTGGCTGTGCAAGTGAACTGTAGAAAAAGGACACTACCGATGGCCAAAGCAGTGTCTGGGGTCATTATTAGCATCTCAGCCAAGTTTGAGTAAGTCAATAAAGTCAAGGCATGACAAATTCAAAAACTAAACTGCCATCCCCCCCAAACCCCCTTTTGAAATTTAATTTAGTTTCAAGATTAAGGCATGAGCTGTGGTCTGGCATTAATTCTCAGTGGAAATACTCCACCTCAAAGTCATATTCAACAGTGTCTTTTCCCACTCAGGAGAGCTCCAGGCTATGGCACACAGAAAGTACTAACACAGCCGAGCTTAAGCAGCAGCAGAATTGTTTCTCTGCTGAACATCCACACGGTCTACCGGTCCCAGGCCATTAGCCACGGCTGTCAGGCCTTTTGGCTTCTTAAAGGCCATTCTCAACAGGCTGTCAACTGCACTAAAGCGGAGGAAGAACGGGAAAATCGTAGCAATAAAGCAAGACTTCTGTTCAAAAGATATACCTTAAATACAAACAGGAAAGAGAACAGGAGAACATAGGCGAGATCTTCAAGCAGCCTCGGCAAGGGAAGACAACGCTAAGGAAAACATCACCAGACCATGACAAAAAACTCCAGCCACCAGAGCAAAAAGAGGTGTCAATTTTAAGTCAACTAATGGTTAGCCAGGCTAATGGAAATAGGTCAATCATTGCTGTAAGCAAACAGAGTACCAGAAATCTGAGCAGTGCAGGGAGCAAAAGGAGAGACCTCTTTAAGGACACAGAGAAGCCAATACAAGCAGTGGTGATGACATTAAAGCTGTTCTTTCTGGAGTTTGTTAGAACATCTTCCGGGGGAACAAATGGCATTCTGTCTTGTGTTCTGGCAGTCATCATGCTGAATTTCATACAAAAACACTACATACAATTCAGTGCCTGTTCTGTATAAAAAAGTTGTTTTGGTCTGCAGATTAACAATTCCCTTTAGACAGTCTCCATTAAACAGTCTATCCAGAATGAAGAAAAACAAATATTTAGTTGGTTCTCTTCAGTGTTTTGGGTTATTTTGTTTAACTTTATTATTTCACCACCAGAGCACCAGCTGGAGTTCACAGACAACATCCTTTGAAATTAATGTCCTTGTATTTAATCCTGTTGAGGAAAGCACTTTTTGACCAATTGCAGCCTTCCTTATATCAATAAAGTTGTTTATGAAGGGATACAGTCTCCACAGACAGAGTTGCTGGACTTTTCTTTTTTTAAATGAAAGCTGGTCTAGTCTCATAGCAGACAGTATTTTATTCACTACTGAGCCTCCTCACACCACCTCCCAACACACAGATGCCTTTTAGACTAGCTGGCTGACAACTATAAAAACTCCTTGAAGCAGCTCATTTATGAGGAAAGCTGGATTAGTATATTCAGTTGAAAGGAATGTGTCTTTGGACAAGAATCCTGCCCAGGGTAAGAAAACTGTATTCACCGTATAAAAAGCCTATGTCATCATTTGATGACATCAGGTCTGTCAGCACCACCTTTTACACAACTTGCGTTGCCAGCAAACAAGATTGGTAGGTGTGATTTAGGATTAGCCACTGATGGAGAGAGGCAGAGGCCCAGTCATGCGTATCTCCAGCTCTACAATGGCAAGGAAGAAGTTGTACCTAGCTGACATCACCCGACACCTATTAGAAGTATGATCTTCTGTCACATTCATATACGATGACACCTAAAAGAAGCACCATCTTTTGATAGGGATTGTGAAATGCTGGTCAGTGGTGTATCTGCTGTTCTGCTATGTCACTTCTGTGCTTTCTTACGCTTAGCTATATACTTCTCATTGCCAAAGGGAAAATAATATATGCAGCAGGGTCATGAAGTAACTCATGTTTATGAATAAGTATTTTTGATCATAAGATCAAGAGTAATCATAGCTTAAAAAAAAAATCACCTCAATCTATAATGAGATTACTGTATAGTGCACAGATTAAGTTACAAGGTAACAACTCACTTTTAAGTCTGCATTTATTTTCACCCTGGTAGAATAATTTTCACTGATGTTATTAAGTGCTCTTTTCCATATTGTTTTTCTTCACTTCTACTGGGAGGACAGGCCTACCACATGAAAACTCCACAATTCATGTGCTAGCGCCGGGGCAGGTGCCAGCACTGGGTGCAGACAGCTTTACCACTATGCCACTGAGCTCTGTGGTATTCTTAGTTGTTTATACAAACTACACTGATGCAGTAATTCCATTGGCTCTTCCAGTTCAATTACTTTTAAATTCCCCAAACACAGACAGCATTCCTGCAATTCACATTAGCGCCAGAATTTTAAGGGCTACTTGTGGCTCTCCTTGGCTATGTAGATTCAACACCATCAAAAAGAATACTGTTGAATTACAGCAAGGGAACAAAACGAAGCAAAAGCCAGAGCAAAAATGAAGAGAGATATCAGAGTCTCTAGGGTAAGGCAGCAGGACAAAAGGAAACTCCTCACAATAAAAATGCAGCAGCTTTCAGCAGCTGCTGGTTATATTAGTCAGCCCTGGGGCAAAACAGGGAAAATGCCGACGTAAGGAAATACAGGATTTAACTAGACGTTTTAAGTAGATAAAGAACTATGCATACAGATTTTACAGCAGCTCAACAAGATTTTCCTCTGTCTCTTTTTCCTGCTTTACTGTTATGATTCCCAAACTTCTACAACTACTCCGTGGGTAGCTCCAGCACGTCCTAGTTGCTCCTCCGTCCTGACAAAGGCAAAGAGAGAGCGGTACTGAGCTCTCTGCGAGAGGCCGAGGGGGCAAGCGCCGCCCGCCGCGGGCCGCC
>VYZW01049597.1:67101-82219 GCA_013401315.1 Balaeniceps rex
ACCACCGGCCCCGGCGAGCCCCTCCGCCCCAGCCCCACCTCAGCGGGGCCGCGTCCCCCGCCCGCCCCGCCGGGCCAGGGCTCCCCTCAGCGGGGCCCCCGCCCTTGCCCCGGGGTCGCGGGGAGCCCCAGGCGGCTGCAGCCCACCTCCTCCCGCTCCCCGCCCGACCGAGGCGCCCCAGCAGCCCCGCACCCTGCACCCCAGCCACAGCTCACCTCTCCCGGCCGCCACCGCTGTTGGTGCTGCCGGGGCCAGCGCGCCTCCTTCCCCACGCCGCCATCTTGGAGACACTCGCCTCGCAAATGTCTTCGCCAGCAGACCCCAGGCCCGCCGCGCCGCCCGACGGGAAATGTAGTTCGCAGGTGCCGCTGGAACCACTCAGCGGGCGGGGGGCGAGCGCAGGCGCGGACTACAAGTCCCACAGTGCCCCGCGCCACTGCCTGGCCGCGGGGGCACCTGGGACGCGTAGTCCCCTGTGCGGATGTGGGGGTGGCGGGGCCGCACGGGGCCCAGGGTGGGAGGCCGGTCAGGGGCCTTCTGCCGCCCGCGGCCCGCTGCGGCGGGCAGGGCACAGCAGAGCAGCGCCGCCACCCTTGGCTCGGCCCTGTTCCCGGCCTCTTCCGGCGGCGCGCCCCAGAGGGAGCGGGCCGGCCGTGGGAGGAGCGCCGCGGCAAGTCCCGGCCTGCCCCGCGGCCCCGCCATGAGGGGGGCGCGGCGGGCGAGGCGGCCTGGAACGTGCCCTGGAAGTGGCCGTAGGCAGGAGCGGGGTTGGCTCTTGCTGAGGTTCAGCAGTCCTCCAGAGCCTGAGCGTTGCCTCGTTCTCCTGCTCGAAAAGAAACACACGATTTCTGTTGGCAGGTGGAGGAGGAATGGAAGAGCTCCTCAGAGCAGCACCTCCCTGGGGAAGAGAGATGGGGCTTGCTGGGGCAAATTTAGTTCCTTTAATCAATTCTGGAAGAGGAGTAGGCAGTGGGGAGGCTCGACCACTGCTGCTTCTCTGAGGAGGAGTAACAGTTCATAGCCAAATGCTTCACTACAAAACAAAATGCAGGTTTGCCACGGTCACAGGTTTCCCAGCTCCCGTCGATCCAGCAGCAGTCGGTGCTGGAGGTTTTGGGGGGGTGTCCCAGGTCCCACCCTGTCCTCAGCCTCTGCCCAGGGCCCCCCCCAGAACAGCAGGGTCACCCAATGGGACCTGTGCAGGGGTGCTTGCATGGCATCTCTCTGGGATCCTTGTGCAGCTCTTGGCCCGCCCTAGCTCCCAGTTCTGACTCCTCCCGGGAGAGGAGCCTTTTTCTCAGGAATTGGTTTTCCCTTAATAAACAGCGGCTCCCTGCTCTGCTGCCTCGAGGTATGCTGCGCTGCCAGCTGTCCTCAGCATGACTAGCCCTCCTCCGACAGTGCGTTTCAGAAGAGAGCGGCACTGTCTTTGCATCTCCCATTCCTAGAAAATGCCTCTTTTTGACAACATTACTTCCAAGTGATGTAATGCAACTAAAGAGAACAAACCCATGGCTTCCTCCACCTCCTGGGCATTGCGAGGCTGCGCTTCCAGACTGCAGGGCTCTCCCACACCCCTGCTTTCTCAGCTGTAATTTGGGGCTAAGCTGTTTCGGTGGAGGTAAATGGTGCCTTTGCATGAACAAGAAGCGTTTGGGAAGCGCGTCCAGCCTGGCAGAGTGCGCAGCCGAGCAGCGGCATTGCTGGAGCAGGCCGGAGCATTGGACTGTCTGGAATGTGGAATGTAAACAGAGCGTGTTACCAGCAACAGCCCGGCTTCGTGCTATAACCCAAACCTACTGTGCTGTCTCTTGGGAGGAGCAAAACCCACGCTTCTGCCTGCTTGAATTGCAGCCCAGGGGCCACTTGTGACTTGTCATGTTGGATCAAATCATAACTGTAAATAAGCTGTGCCCCTTCTCCCCACCACCGGTATTTTCAGCTATTGAAACTCTGGCCTCCGCCTCCGTAGCTTGCACCCGGCTTTAGGAAGCGATGTAAACACGTTGTGCTGGGAGCCCGAGTGCCGAGCGCTCGGGCCGTGCTCGCAGGGCTGAGGAGTGCTGGCCCCAGGAGGGAAGCACCTTGTGTTCCTCTGAGTCACCTGCCCGCCCGCCTTGCTCTGGACAAGCACAGCAGGGAACAACTCCGCTGGCTGGCTACTTAAACATTTTCATGTCTTCGTGTTTTCAAACATCTTAAACTGATGAACACAAACGTTGAGTGCCTGCTCACCAGAAGCTTCATTTGCAGGACAACTTCCAAAGTCTCTTTGGCCTGAAATCTCAAGACAGGACTGGTGAGTGTGAACAGGGGCAGATCAGCCAGCAAAGGAGAGGAGCCGGTTGTGATCCCACTCACCCCAAGCTCTATGCAGTCATCGCGAGGTCAGCCAGCCCTACGACGTGGAATAAAATTCAATAGCTTCAGCCCATGCCTCCCTGTTCATTTCCAATGGGAGCATGCTGGGCTCACCTGGGGTCTGGCTCCAAGGTGCTCTGTGATGGGAGAAGGGTGATGCAGGGAGCATCCAGCTTAAGTGATGACAAGACAGGAGTGGCTGTCTGCAAGTTACAGGGAGCTGTGGCCAACACCAGCCCTGGGACCAAGACTCATTTGTCCTGAACGTAGCGAGGGTTTTATGGACCCTCCATCATCCTCACCACCTGGATGGGGTTCTTCTTGCATGAGATCCTCTTCCTCATGAGGAAGACAAGTAACATTTTCTCCATTTTTTGGAAGGGAAGGTTAGGCAGTAGGAGAGTAGCTGCTGAGTAGAACAATGTGCAGATCTGCCAACTTCTGCCTTTCTCTCACCTTCTCCAAGACACTGACAGATGCATGGTAGTTACTAAGAGATTGCGGGTTAGGTTTGTTAGAGGATGTGTTTTTTGGGGATGAGAAAAAGATTGTTTACATTCATGTAGAAAAAATCATACCCTGGACATGGACTGGAGAGCAGAGTTGTTTGGCAGGACCTGTGAAACAGGCTCTCTGCTGAAACGACCCAGCCCAGCAGTGACAGAGCTGGGGATGCCTGAGGTCCCCTGGTTCTGCGGGCACCTCCTCCTGCCTCGCACCAAGCGCAGCACAGCGAACCACTGCACATCAGTTAATCCACACTTTTTATTGTATTGTACTCCATGCAATATGTTCATGTTTTATAGTATGACAGAGGAAGGGATAAAGATAAATGTTAGACATAAACAAAAGCAGAAAGGTCATTTGTAACAGGTCCTGAGAAGGAAAGGCACATCGTAACCACTGAATTCAACAGAATGGAAACCTTGGACAGAGGAAGACAAGGCTGGAAAGGGGACGAGGGATGGGGGTGTTTCAAGTTGGGTGATGTGGAAGCAGGTTTGACAACAATCTGCATTTCCCCACCCACCAAGGTCTGTAGTTCAAATGGGTTTGGGGACCTCAATATTCAACCAAACCACTTCCACACTCCCGTTGCCAGAGAGAGTCCAGGATCCCCAACTCCTCCAGGCTTACTCAGCACCAAGGCGCAGTGCAGGACTCAAAGCTCTGTCCTGCAGAGACAAGCTGGGAAAGGGCAGCTGGCGAAGAGGCAGGAGGGAGGGCTGCCCAATGCCAAGGGACCCGGAGCCATCTCCCACGCAGCAGTGCCAGATGACAGGAGCACCGTGGACTGGTGACCTGTGGGTATTGCTATTTGCCGACATCAAAGATCACAGGGAAGGGAAGGCCTGGGCAGAGGATGGGTACAGCAGTGAAACGGTTGGCACGGACACTGGCACACGTCTCCATCAGGTCAGACACCAGAAGGAGTGTAGCACCTCAAAGAGAAGCAGCAGCAAAACTGTGTGCGGTGCCTGATTTAAGGCAGCGATCGCCACTTGTGATCCAGCGCTGGTAAGCACGAGATTCCTGCCAGAGCAGCACAAAGGGCTCCAGGGCTGGGCTTGGATGCTGGGACCCTGCCGGTGCAGCGACCGCAGCACGCCCTCCAGCGAGCCGCTCTCATGTGGCAGACACAACGGGGTACTTCTGGGAACTGTCACACAGTGGAAATGAGCACAAAAACAGGGCAGAAACTCGCAGCACTGGGCTCATGCTATTGCTCCCATGAGGCAACCAGGCACACATCTCTTCCAAGCACCCAGCGCTGCTACGACAAAGATACGATGGTGTCTTATCTTGGCTTGCAGGAGACGGTTCTGCTTCACCTTGGGATCAAGAGCAAGGACGGTTCTGTCATCACTTGGCTATAACAGAGCCAGCCTTGCTCCTCTAACTAGATGTTGAAGTGTGTTTTGCATGTTAAAGAGTGAACATTTAGCAGCCCAGATTTCTTCTTGAGCCCCTTTTCTTCAGTTCGTTACCTGTGACCCTCTCCCAATCCCTCTAAGCAATCCTGAAGGTCGCAGCCAGGCTGAAATAGGCAGCAAGAGGGCAGAAGCACGAGGCAGCAGCAGAGCTGAGCCTGATGCCTTTCCTGAGCAGCACGAGCCAGCAATGGGTCTGCCGCCAGGCACAGGTCCCTCCTCAGGCAGCTGGTGGACACGGGCAGGGGTCTCACAGCCTGCGGTGTGGCAGGGCAGGGATGGAGTTTGGGAGGTTTTACTCAAGCCTGTGGACAGAGGGCTGCGTTATGTTGGCGGTAGGCAGCCTGCGAGCACAGGCAGGTGGTAGGGCCTTGCCTCGAGCCAGTGGCCAGGAGGAACAGCTCAGGGCCTGCCAGGCTGAGATCAGGCACAGGGTCTTCATCGCCAACCAACCCAACCAGGAGAGAGGTTGTAGGAGCTTTTGCCTTTGCCTCTGTGGACTTCGCACTGGGCTCTGGGAGAGGGCTGAGCTGCCTCTTGGCTGGGGCTTCATTCAATCCGTGGCACAGATTGTAAACTTTAGTCCCTGCTGAGAGATAAGCTAGGTCTAGATTTAGCCTCCAGGTGAAAGGCTCTTTAGCTCGTTCTGCCTGGCTGCAGCCCCCAGCAGCTGCTCAGGGCTGGCACGCCAGCAGCACCATCTCCCCCACTGCAGCCCAGCCCTGGGACACCACGAAATCCCGAGAGCTCAGGGGGAAATGCTCTGGGATCTAGGTCAGGCCCTGGAAAGCCTGGGCAAGGCAGGACAGGCAGCAAGCTGGCACCAGGCAGTGCCCTGCTGTCACAGGGTTACCTCTACATCCAACTGTGGCAATGCTGAGCTGTGCTACGAGGTCATCATCCACAGAGGTAACAACGGGACGCAAGGGTGTTCCTGCTGCTGGCTGAGGACCCCATGATGCTGCCAGCACCCTGGGCTTGGAGCTGCGAGGAAGCCAGTGAGAAGATGGGTAACGCCCTGAGCCAGGGCTTCTTTCCAAAGGCCGTAAGAGGTGATCAGCATCCAGGCGGAGGCAGGCAGCTCTAGCATCGAGCCCTGGAGATGGGCCAGGACCAGGTCCCAGAGGCCTTAGCCCCGATGCTCTCAGGAGCAATGATGGCTCAGGCCTTACGATCTGGGGCACAGACAGGGGTGCAGAGCTGGAGTCAAGGGAGATGGGGGGAGCCTTCCTCTTCAGCTGCAGGAAACCACCCTGGTGCCTGCAAAAGCATGGGATGTCCCCTCATTGCTTAGGCCAGGGCTGGCCATCGGGGCTGGTGCTCTTCTCATGAGCAGGCTGTGTCCACACCAGCACGGACAACACCAACAGCAGGGAGCAGAGACAGGAACGATGGCTCACGGACCCTGCAGGGATGCCATGCTGGGGCTATGTACAGACAGCTGGGCAGGAGCTGGCATCTCCAGGGAGCAGGACCTACGACTCGGCCACCTTTCTTCCTCTGCACGCTCACACTGCTCTGCTGCAGCCCCCACAGGTGAAACCCGCTCCTCACATGGCTCCTGTCTCTAGGCTTGAAGGTATCACTGTCCCAGTGTCTCCGCAGCCAGTGCAGCAATGCCTCCGAGGCATGACCATGGCCCACACGATCTCATCTGTGCTCCATGTGGGCTTGGGCAAGGCTCGGTACCCAGCACATGCTGCAGGGGATGAACCTGCCATGGGGCTGAGCCTCCTCCAGCACCTCCCTTTGTCCCACAAGGCTTAATTCACAGCACCTCCCCAGCTGCCGGGAGGAAAGAGGGGCTGGTACCCCACAACCACCCCTAACCAACATCCCCCAGCAAGCTCACAGCTGTTGCCAAGTGGAGGGGAGCGGATGAGGCGCAGAGCAGAGTCATTCCCTGGTCTTGCGATGGATTTTGGTGGAAAAATCCAACCCCTGGCTTGGAAGAAGAGCACCGGGGGGCACCACGCGTGCCCAGAGCTAGCCTGGCCCAGGGGCTGTAGCCATGCTCAAACGTGGGCAGAGAGGAGGAGGTCGTACCCACACTCATGCACCACATGGACGTGCTTAAAAAAAAAAGTGGGAATTGTGAGTGTGGGAGGGGGAGTTTCCTGAGACCGCAGAGAAGCAAAGGCCGCGTTGAACAGTCAGGGACAGGCGCGCTGGTGTCAGAGCTGTCCTGCCTTAGGGCTGCAAGTGTTCAAGGTACTGCGGCAGCGGGTTCTCCTTGACATATTTCTGAATGTACCAGCACGTCAAGTGAGCTTTCAGGTCCTCCTCCACCACAAAGTCCAGGGCTGCCTGCAACCAACCGGAGAGGACAGATGGGTTACAACCAGCACACCCGGCCTACACTCTCCTCCGAAATGTCCCGGGGGTCCGGACTCCCACACCCCACATGCAGCTGGGGGAAATGGCAGGTTGCCCTTGCATACCCCCTGCACGAGGCAGCTGGGGGGAGAGCATGGCTGTCCTGCCATAGCCACCACAGGGTCCCCAGTTTAACCAGAGGTGTGCAGGGACCCCCCCGGGTAACCCTCAACACATCCAGCTTGGGGGATGCTGCATCGCAGGTGACCCAGCCACATCATGTGAAGGCCACCTTTGTCATCCATTTGCCCTGGCTTACAGGGCTAGGGAGCAGCTGTAACCCCAAAGCATCACCCCACAGTCCCCCCCATCACTGTGCTTGGGGCTCCTCAGCTTTCCCCCCATGGCTGCAGGCCTCAAAAGCAGGGCCCAAGGCAGGAAAAGGGCTGACGAGGGCCCTGAAGCTTTGAGATGAGGGGGTCCAGCCCCCAGGAGAGGCACCGCATCAGCCCCTGCAGGGTGGGTGCGAGGGCTGTTCACTGCGAGGAGGAAAGGGCCGAGCCTGGGCGAGCGGCTGGATGTGCTGGCAGTCACCCAGCCCCTCTCACTGCCAGAAATAGGAATATCTGACCACGGATTTCCATCCGCCCCGCCAGCTGCCCCTATCTCCCATCGGAGTGGGGATGGTTCCCCGGGGGGCACACATGCAATACCAACACAACGGGGCCTTGCTTCAGCCAGGGTCTCCAGCCGCAGCTGGGACAGCGACAGCTTCTGCCCAGGGGAAAAGCCATACCTTCGCGAGGTGCTTGGCTATTCCTCTCCCTCGATAGGCATCCGGTACTTCCGTGTGCTGCAAGTCCACGATCCGCTTCCCCACATATTCATAGAGCAGCACCGCCTTGTCGTGGCAACCTGGGGGATGCGAGAGACGGGTGAGGTTCGGGATGTCCCCGGGCTCCCAGCCCACCGTTGGATGGAGCCGTTCACCAGGGAGCCCACGACAGGGGACAGGCAGCTTTGGGATTGCTACAACAGCCCTCGCATGGCTCCTCGCACCCACGGGCTGTGGTGCTGGGTGGTCTCACGCAGTGGAAAGTCTCAGCAGAGATTTTGCTTTCGGTGATACCTCGACGTCCTTGTTGGTCCCCCACCCCCGAGGTGCGAGCAGAGGCGGATCTGCTTGGCTTTTCTAAGCCCCTGGACCTTTTCTACCCAGCCCTGAATCAAGGGACGATATGCCAACACAACACATTTAGGGTAGGAAAGCAGCTGGTGGGGAAGGGTGGGATGTGTTGATGGGGGAGCGAGCGAAAAGAGGAGGGGGAAGAACAGGACAAAGCTGACCCAGATCATGGCCAATTCCTTCCTCTCTACAGCATAGAGTTTTTTGTCATGGCATGTAAAACAGGACAAGACTTCTTGGCCTGGTGTTGCAGCATTTGGACAGACACATTTTGGGGAAGATGCTGGGAGAGACGAATCCCCCAAACACGCAGGAAAGCGCACACAGGTGTGCAAGGGGGGTTGTGCACACACACATTTACATGCACACACACACAGGGGCTTCCTGTTGCAACACCCTGACCTTTCTCACAGCAGTTCAGTTACAGGAAAAAAGAAGTTTCAGCACACACGTAAATCAGAGGAGAGCTAGTAACACCCCTCCGGCTTCGTCTGCAGAACCCGAGCTTCTGTCTTCAACACAAAAGCAAACATTTCATTTCTAGAGGGTTTCTGTATTTAAAAGTGAGTTTCAGAAATGCAAGTTTCCAATCAAAGAGACAAGCTCAATTAAAATAATGGAAACCTTTCCTTTCCCTCCAATGGCTATTGGAGGGTGAAAGGCCGCAAGGTTCACCTGCATTTACTGTATGCTCTAGCTTTATTTTATTGCATCTCAGCTGACATCTCCAGCCCAGTTCCCCCGATCCCTGTATTTGAGAGGCACTAGAAATGAGACCATTTGAATTCTGTGTGTCAGGAGAAGCAGCCCAAGTTTTTGTTCCTGCTCCTTTTAGGCAGAGACTCAATCCTGCTACATTAGATGGAAACCTTCTCATTTCCAGCCTGAGTTTATTCCTGCTGGTTTCTACCCACTCGTTCTTGTGCCAACATTGTTCTTGGGTGGACATAAATAATTTCCCTCCGTGCCATCCCCCCAAGAATTTACAGGCATCAGTCCTGCCCCTCTCAGCCTCTAGTTTACCAAAAAGCCAAGCTTTTTTCATCTCCCTACAGATCCCAGACTCCTCGCTCTGTCTCGGGACAGAGAGTTTGGGGTGAACCGCTGGGATGGGCAGAGGTAACGGGGTGGGGAAGGGGCTGAAGGGGTGCTTGCCTCTTCCCTGTTAGCAAGACCAGTGCAGATGAGATCCTATAGCCCCATTTCACAGCCGCAAATCTTTGCGGGGGAGAAAAAAAGGGAGAACCGCAGCATGTCCCCGTGTGGATCCAAACAAAGCCAAGAGCCAAGGGAGCAGCTGCAAGCTGAGCTCTTCCCCTGCAGCACAGACCTGTCTCACTCGAGAGAAAGCCCACCCAGGTCAGGGCACAGGCAAAGCCGGGTGCCCTCACCCTCGCACCAGAAGCGACACATTCGGCAGCAGCTCTCTTAGAGGCGCTATCGGCGGAGCTGGCAGCACCGAAGGCTGTAAAATGCTCTTATAATGGTGGCTTTCACATTCTCCAGACCTTCCACTCTGCTCTCCTCCCAGGCCAAAGCTTTCCACAGACTCTGCCTGAAGCTTTGGTAAGTTCAAAATTAAGTCTTTCTCTAAGGGATGACAGAGAAAAAGATTGTTGTTTTTTTTAACTATAATGTATAAAAGTATATTTGTTTATATATACATGATCCGTATAGAAGTATCACCCACAAAAATGCATTTTAAAGCAGAAGATGATGCAGTGTTTGAAGAATCTCAGATCTGCCCTGGACAGACTTACCCTCAATATCTGCTGTATCACAGTAGCACCACAAAAGCCCAGCCAGGACGGGAGCTGCAGGGTGCCACTAGCGTACAGATGAACACACACAGAGCCCAAAAGATTTTACAGCTGGCTCTGCAGAGAAAGCCAGTGCTGCCAACACTGTGGGAAACTGATCCCAGTTCAGAAAAACATCCCGGTTCAGCCAAACACATAAATGCATCTGTACGTGCTCACCTCAGTGATGGGACCCCGAGCCACCCAGCACATGAAATCAGGGACGCTCCTGCCATAGGGTTTGGTACAGGCCCTGCAGGTGACACCGACGGCTTGGGAGGAGATCACTGCTGCATCCCCACTCCTGCACAGCCCCGGGGCTGGGCTGGGCTACGCCGAGCGTCTCCTGGTCCCTTGTCTCCAGTTCCCCGCTGCAGGATGGTGGGTGGTGCAGAGCCACAAACTGAGCACCTGGGCTGCAAGAGGAACTGATGGAGGCGGACAGCCAGAGGTGAGTGGTTATGCTTAAAGGTCACCGCAAATAACACCCTGCAGCCCCTCCAGGCAAGAACATGCCAAGGCAAACCCATAAGGTGGGCACAGCTGGATGCATGGGACTGCACCGCCACCGGGGCTGGAGGTGGGAAAAAGCCCCGATCGACAAAGGAGAAACAAGCCGGGATCTGAAAGGATTTCAGTCTCATGAGACAGCATCCCGCCCGGATTCTCCACTGTCTACTGTCAGGCTGTGCACTCACGGCAGCCCTGCCTCCATGGTGACACCAGCTCACAGCACAGGTCCTGCAGGAACAGCCTCTCCTGGAGATTGAGAGCCCTCTTCCTCTACTGAGCGAGGCTGAAGGTGGCCAACAGCTCATGAAGGGAGGGGAAGGACCAGCTGGCAGAAAGCCTGTTTCCTTCAAAAACAGCTGCTCTGCACGTCCTCACCGTGGCCCAGAGCCTCCGGGAAAAGCAGGGTGAAGCAGGCTGTACCTCCAAACCAGGGCTATTCCTGGGCTCCCCATGAGCAGCTCCGGGTATAACCCTTGTTTTCCCACAAAAAAGCTTCCCCAGGGCCAGAGGGAGGAGCAGAGGCACATTTCTGCAATAACGATGCTGGAAGAAGCCTTGCTGCTACGTACCTTGGGCACGGGGGGCTGCCCCCGGCAAAGGGACCGCTGCAAAACTGTGGGAGCTGGAAGCAGCGCTGACCCCTTGCAGGAGCAGCCCAGCCCCAGCTCATCTCAGTCACCCCTGAAGAGAGGGCACGCAAGCAGAAACCACACCAAAACATGGCACAAGAGGGACGCCGCAAGCCGGCCTCCTGCCTGCCTGTCTTGCCCCCCTTAGACTTCAGGGCAGGGATTTTATCAGCCTGCACAGACAGAGCCAAAACAGGCTCAGGTCTCGGCCGGCCCAAGCAGCGCCCCGTGAGCCTGATCATGATGTTTGACTCGCAGTCACTCCCCTGCGCAGCGCCTCGGCTTCGAGGCCACCGCGAGCGAGGAAGTCTGAGTCAATGCAAATCAGCACAGCAAGAAAGAGGAGCAAGAAGAGGCTGCGCGATGAAAATGGCAGCAATGGCAGCACAGCTGGTCCCCAGCCCTCCCTCCCTCCCTCAAATCACAGGGTGCACGGGGAAGGGGAAGCTTTTCCAGGAGGTGGGAGAGAGACCAGGTCTAAACTTGCTCTCCATGGAGGATTTCCACCGGGACCAGTGGCACAGAGCTTCCACCCAAGCAGGGCAGACAGCTTTGGGCAGCAGACGAGGCCCCCACACCGCAGGCTCAGCCGCACCGCCAGACATGAGTCCCCAGACCGGGTGGCTCGTGAGCCTCGGAGGAACAAGCAGCGACCCCAGCCCCAGCCCCGAGCTGGGGAAGGTACACGGCAGGCATCCAGGAAGACACTGGCACTCTGCTCCAGCCCATCCTTTGCTGGCCCCCTCTCCCGGGGCGTGCACGGTACCTGGCCAGTGAGGGGATGCTGCAGCACAGCAGGACCTGTCCCCCCAGCCTGGGCCCTTCTCCCTGTCCCTCTGTTCTGGCCCCAGCCTACAAAACACCGTTGTGTGCCTGGGACTGGAGCAGGGCAGGGGCCTGGCGAGGGCTGGCTGCTGCCTGCTGGCCAATTTCTGCTCTCACCAGCCTTTGGGTGCAGCCCCTGAGCTCCAGCCTCCTTGGGGCACTGCTGCAAAGCCATTCCCCAAGAGCAAGCAGGGAGAGAGCAGCCCCATTTCCCACTCTCAGACCCAAGAAAGCCCAGAGGCAGGCAGCAGCTCGGCTCTTCCGAGATGGGCGCCGAATGCTGCGTGTGGGGCAAGCCGAGAGGACAAGATGTCCCAAGGAGCGCGTGCATCCCAGGCCAGGGCTCGCTGCATGCCACGGGCTGGCCTTACTCCCCAGCGAGCCACCGGCACGTTACTACAGAGAGAAAACACAACAGAGCACAACAGACAGCGCCAAGCGGAGACGGCGCAACCGTCACCAAGGGGCCTCGCTCGCAGGAGCAGCAGCGGAGGGGCACTCTGGTTTGAAGCAGTTTCCTGTTTAGGAGCTCTCTCAAGGTGACTGCAGCACGGGAGAAGAGCGGGGACATCTTGATGCAGTGTCCGGTGGCCAGATCCCTTCGTCCCCACTGCAAACGTGGCAGCTTTCCCCTCCTGGAGGGCATCTGCCCGACAGGGAGGAAATCACCAAGGCATGACCTGCTCCGGTTTTCCTAATGCACCTGAGCCCAGACTCCTGGCAAGGAGCTCCCAAGAGTCAGATCAGCAGCAGGCAAAGCAGGAGCTTCCAGCCACTGGATCCTGCCCAAACCCAGCTGGGGAGGAGCGGGAAGTTTGGGAAGCGTGGCTTGCTGCACCCACAGATTGAATGAATGGGAGAGTGGGTGTGCAAGAAGCCCACACATCCCTGAGGAACCGGAGCCGCTCGGTGCATGCGGTGAGCCCATCTCCTGACTGCAGCCTGATGTGTTTGTTGGGCATCAAGAAGTCAAAGAAGCCGCTGCTAAAAGTGCTGTTTCCCTGCCCCAAGCAGCTGTGCCAGCAGCTGGACTGACCAGCCAACTACTTTGGGGTGTGGGTCTCTTTGGGTTTCTTGTTTTGACCAGAAATTTTATCTCAGATCCAAAAAAAACCCAAACCAAACCCCCAACTATTCCTGACAAAACCGGCCTATGTGATTCCCATAGACGTTTTTAGCTTTGACAAATTGATGTTTTCCAACATAGTCGCTGCATCGGGAGGTTTCTGGCTAGCTCGTGCTGTTAGTCACATCTTAACTGATTACAAATCCAGTTGGGCTTCTTTCTACCCTCCCCTCAGAGGGATAACGAAGCTCAGCGAGGTCTGGTTATAATCAGCTTTACTTTCAGCCTCTCAGTGCTTCTGCATTTGGGATGCAAGGAAAAAGGGAATGTGTTAAAGTGAAGCAGCTGTTTCTATCAGAGTTTTAGGAGCTATGTGCAGCAATGAGGGCTCAGAGAAGGGAAAGACAGAGCCACCCAGAAAACACCAAACACAATTCATCTTTCTTGCATACAAGGGGGTGGAGTCCCGACACGAGGTTACATGAGGGCGCAGAGGCAAACACAGGAGGATGCTGAAAACAAACACCTTCACGACTGGTTCACAGCTTTCACAGTGTCTCAGGCCTCTTGCTACAGGGACTTCCATAAGAATATCACCACAGAAAGTTTTCTACCCAATACCACGCTACCATAAACCACTCAAGCCATCAGCCCAGAGACCAGTTATTACAGGAGATGAGCAAAACCTGGCCCCTTGGTCCACAAGCCCGATGCACCCGTGTTTTCCCACAGCATCACCCACACTCGACATCTAGCTGAAATTAGGACTGAGACACCAGAGACAAGCTGACCCTGGAGCCCACCAGTGAGCTGCAGGTTCGCCCCACGGGCTACTGTTCACCTCTGCCACAGCACAGTAACACGGGACAAAAGTGCTCCGAGAGGGACACGTGGGTCACACTGAAGCTAAAATCTGCACCTGACCCTTTTCTTGTCATTCCCCTGCGTGCAGCAGGGAAAACCTGCCAGAGCATTCAGCATCACTGATGCTCATCGTGCCAGAAGCAGGAGCGATGAGTAGAGCAGTGCAGGAAATAACCATCTCTCTCTGAGTGCGTGGCGGGGTGTTCATCTTCTGACCACCTTCCAGGACTTGGCTGTTATCAGCAAATGCCTAACAAGAAGAAGGAAAGACGGATCACCCGCCCTGCGTGGATGTTAGTCAGCCCAGCGGCAGGAATACTGTCACGCCAGGATGCTGCTCAGCTCAGCTTCCTTATGTGGCCGGCGCTGAACTCACAAAAAAAGGGTTCAGTCTCCCTAAATACCCAGAAAAAAAACTTAACCCTAATCACGGGAATCCACCGTGGCTTCCCCGAGCCGCGGTGGTCCCCTCCTGAAGCAGGAGGTTTTGTGCTGATTGACAGACGACTCCCACCACAGGTCCTGCAGTTGGTTCTCTCACTCTCAAAGTTCATCCTCTCCAGACCCAACTCATCCCCACTCAGCCACCAAACGCTACTCGTCCCACAGTGTGGCTGGCAGAGGTTTTATTCAGCAAGCCACAATAAAAAGATTATATTTCCCTACTAACTCTTGGTCCTTAGCTCTCTACTCTCTTTTGTGCACGTACAAACTTCACCGACAGCAACAACGCTGTGTTACAGCTCTCGCGATGGCAGTGGGGACCCGTCACCTGGGACCTTGTTTGATCTCTCTGTTTGAAATAAGCAGTTGGTGAAATTGTTTTCTCCGCACCCAGCGCACACGTCTCCTCCTTCGTTGCTCCACCGCTGCTGAGCCTCCAGCCTGCACTTTGTAATTAGTGGTTGAAATGAAAACGGGGTGGGGGGAAGAAGAGTCTAAAATAAAATCCAGACTATTCCTGTTGTTTTATTGAGAATGCCTCCTACAGTCTGTGTAATTTCTGAACTACCCATTTTATTTTATTTTTCCAAAAGGCAACTACCCTGCAATTTCTGTAGGGCAGCGAGACGGCCTGTTTTCCCCGGAGTGGTTCCCAGCATGACAGATAGGGAAGAGATGTTGGGATTGTTGAATATTTAGGATTAACCATTAAAAGGATGGCTGGAAAGGAATCAGCATGCCGTAAAGAGATGTCAGTGGCACCTACTTTTCTGTTCACTCTGCCTGATATGTGACAGATCTGTTGGGGGGTCACCGCGTCACCAGATCTCTGCAGCCCCGGTCCCACGGATGCTCGTGGCAGCCTGGCTCCGTGCTGTGGATCCTACTGAACCAGGTAGGATCCCACAGCCCCAGGATGCCTGCGCGCTGCTCACACCCCCGAGGGGCTTCCCCGCAGGAATCTCATCAGAAAAGCCAGCGAGCAGCTCACACGCTGAGGAATGTCCCCCCACGCCAACCTCACCTGGCACCTCCATGTTGTCCAGAGGCAGCTACTCCTGGGGGGGCTGAGCTAGTCCCCCCCAAGACCTCCCCAGGCCAGCATGGGGCTCCACACCCCGACACCAACCAAGGGAGCCAAAAGACCCCCAGATCTCCTGGGCCAGGCCTTTTTTTTTGGGGGG
>VYZW01049599.1:9184-27161 GCA_013401315.1 Balaeniceps rex
AAAAAAAAAAAGGATTCGCTGAGCTGCTGTGCTCCTGCCGAGCGGAGATGAGACGCCACCAGGAGCCAAACCGCCGGCTCGCGGTAAAAGGGACCTTTATTGGGACGGGGACGTCTCCCGGGTGACCTCTGCACAAAGCCAGCCCCGCTGCCGGCCAGGGAACGGGATGCGGACGGGGCCAGGCAGTGTGTCTGGTATCTCCCGGTAGAGCACCCGGCTTATCGTGGGGCACCAACGGAGAAGTGCAGCCGGAAAACCCGTTCAGGGTTTCTCTGCTTGAAAATAAGGGGGTAAAAATAGGGTTTTCGGTGCAGTCCGATCCACAGGTGACATTCTGGCTGCTGTGCCAGCGCAGGTGCCCACCCTGTGCCCAGGTAGCTGGGTGTCCAAGAGAGAGAAGGTACAAGACGGCGATTAAACCCTTAACGAGAGGCTCTGCAGGAGCGGAGAGATGGCTGGAGGCAACTCAAAGGTGTTTTTGCAAAAGGTCCTTTATGGCTCAACATTCGCCAAACCCCAGGGGAGGTTTCTCCTCCGCCAGCCCCACGGCTCTGGCCGTGCCTGAGCATCCTCTCCCGGGCACAAACCACCCGAGGTCCCTCAAGCCAAGCATCCCACGGGGGAAGCTGGGAAGGGACAGCATCGCCCGCCCAGAGGTGCCAAAACCAGCAGGGAAAACCCCAATTTGTTGGAAAAAGGAACAAAAACAACTGGAGGAAGAGGCAGTTTCCCGGCACAGGGCACCCAGCTCTTCGCCACCCCTGGCCGTGCCTCCCTAAGCACCCCGCAGCAGCCACGCACGCTCAGCTGGTTCATTTTACAGCCTTCGGGTCCAGACATGCGTTCCCAGCGCTCATCCAACCTTGGCTACCATCACACCAGCTCCAAAGTGGATAAAAATCCCCCCCTGCGATGGCTTACTTGATGGGGAAGGTCTCATCCTTCCTCCGCTGCTTCTCCCGGGGCGGGACAACCTCCCAGCCGAAAGTCAGGCTCCAGTCGAAGTTGCCCCGGCTGTGCTGTTTGCCGTTCTGGACGGGCTTGGAGAACTCAAAGGTGTTGAGATCGATGGTGGCGATGTCGGGGCTGACGACAGCCGTGGGCTCTTCAGCGATGCGGGATAAGAGGGGCTCCAGCCAGCCGTGGAAACACTCACCTGGGACACAGGGACGGGTTGGCCATTGAGTGGAGACAACTTCTCCCCCACCCCCAGCTCCCTGGGGACCCCCGGGAGGTGGTGGGTACTCACAGTGGGCATCCAGGAAGGTCAGGACCTCCCCGCTGGCCACGCTGGCCCCCAGCAGCCGTGCCGTGATCAGCCCTTTCCTCTCCTCCTGCCGCACGACTCGCACAATCTGGAGCTGCTCCACGTAGCGATCCAGCTCGTCCTTCAGGTAGTCTGGGGGGAGGAAAGGAGCAACCGGCTCCGTCAGAGGGGAGATGCCGGTTCCTGCACCCCACCAGCCCACCCTGCTGCCCCCATCCCATCCCTGCCCCCTGCAGGAGCTCCCTGCTCGGACCCCGCACCCGAGTCGGGATCCGGCTGCAGGCTCAGGGAGACACGGAGCCTCCTTTCCCCACAATCCAAGAGGGTTTTTGGCTAAAGAAATTGGGTTTTGCAAAGGAGCCGGCCACGCGCCCCACCTAATGCTCCACCAGAGAGGGATTAGAGGGTGAGAAGGTCTCACGCCCTGCGGCTAAAGTGTCACTGGGACCGAGCGGACGAGCTGTCACCGAAGGAAGGGACAGTGGACAAGGTGTCACCCAGGGAAATTGGGATTTCCCTCCTTCCTTGGCAGATGCAGCCAAGCCAAAAGCTGGGCATGGCCACGTGAGAGCTGGGATGTCCAGAGACCCGTCCTGGGAAGGGACCCTACGTCTCACGAGCACCCGACCCGACCCGAGGTTTCTGCTCCTTGGGAGCCTGTGCAGACACCGTGGGCGGGAAGGGAGCATTTATCTCTGGGGCGAGGTCAAAGTCTGCTCCTCTCCAGTGCCCCGATGCTGAACCACATCGTTAATTTGCTCTGGGTGCAGCTAATGAGGATTGCAGCCTGGCGGGCAAGCCAGTCGCAGACGAGGTGTTTGCAGAATGTGGGAGGAGCGCCCGGGTTTTCTCCAGGGCTGGGTTAACAGCGGTGCCAGAGAAGGGAAAAACCCTGACGGCGCTCCTGGGCGGATGCAAAACAGCATGGAAGAACTGTCAGATGCATCCTGGGCTGCTCGGAGACTCGGCATGAGCCGCTTCTCACAGAATTACAGAATCGTTAAGGCTGGAAAAGACCTCTAGGATCATCGAGTCCAACCATCAACCCAACCCCACCACACCTACTAAACCATGGCCCCAAGTGCCACGTCTACACATTTTTTGAACACCTCCAGGGATGGGGACTCCACCACGGCCCTGGGCAGCCTGGTCCAGGGCTTGACAACCCTCTCTGTGAAGAAGTTTTTCCCGATATCCAATCTAAACCTCCCCTGGCACAACTTGAGGCCATTGCCTCTCGTCCCATCGCTTGTTCCTTGGGAGAAGAGACCGACCCCCACCTCCCTGCACCCTCCTCTCAGGCAGTTGTAGAGGGCCATGAGGTCTCCCCTCAGCCTCCTCTTCTCCAGGCTGAACAACCCCAGCTCCCTCAGCCGCTCCTCTGAGCGGCTCAGAACCACTGCCCCCAGGGGATGGAAAGATGCTTGGCATCGCCCCGCATCCCGCTACGGCTCCCGCATCCCACCACGGCTCCCACCCACCATCCGTGCTGGCGTCGTCCACCAGGATGATCTCCTTCAGCAGGAGGGCCGGGGAGGTGTGCAGGACGCTGTACACCGTCCGCAGCAGCGTCGACCAAGCTTCGTTGTGGAAGACGATGACGACGCTGGTGGTGGGCAGGGGGGGGCACCGCTTGAATTTCTGGTCGATGCACCTCCGAGAGAGAAAAGCAGCGGTCTAAGCAAGACAGGGACAGGCACGACAGAAAAAACCACCCCTTGCCCCCCCGCCCCAAACCTCATGGCAGGAGAGTGGCTCCCGGCCCCGGCAGCTCTCAGCTCATCGCCGCTTTGATTTCAATTGATTTCTACCTCTCCCCCCGCCGCCGGTCAAGTGAATCACATTCCTGCTGCCTGCCCGGCCCCGTGTCCCCCCCCATTGTCACTGCTACACCTGCTAAGCACGGATAATCGCCTGCCGGCGCGGGGGGGGGCGGTTTCCATGCCAGGGCTGGGTTTCTACCTCCTATTCAAGCCTTTTTTTCCACTCCGAAATACCCCCCATGCCTTCCCCAGCCCACCCCCCCGAGCAGGCAGGGGCTGGGGGGGGGCATGCTTTAATCCGGCAGCCCGTGGCCGGAGGGCAAGTGAGGAAATCTCTCAAGTTTATGCCGCTTCCTTTGCCCCCCCCACCCCAGCGGGGTCTGGGGCTGTTCCACTCGGCTAAGAAAAGAAAAAGTCCGATTACTGGAGCCGGCTGAAATAAAAGACGGAGGGGAGGGAAAGTGGGGGGAGATGCCGGAGCCACCCGGCCGCAAGCAGGTACGCGGAGACACAAAGAGCTGCCGCTGGCTTTTGCCCATTGCTGTTAAAAAACAACCCCAAGGGGACAAAAATTAGGGAAAAAAATAATAATAAATATATGTATTTTTTCAGCCCTCCCTCCGTTCGATCCCCTGCCGATGCTCGGTGACATCCCATCCCCAATCCGCTTTTATTTCCCCTTAAATTTCCCCGTCGAGGGAGCAGGCGGATCCGCGGGGCCCTTTGGGCGATGGCTCTTACTCCGGTGGGCGGCTGTCGGGTCCCAGCGCTCGCTGGAGGGAGATGCGGTCGCTGGCAAAGGCGTTGAAGCAATGCTTCTCGTAACCTTGCTCCTTCTCCTTCGTCTCCTCCGGCGTCCATCGATCCTTCTTGAAGGCTTTGCCATCGGCTCCGGGGCTGGCGGGATCCTGGGGAGGTCTCTCCATCAGCGGCCGAAGCTCCGCTGCCGTGTAGACGCCGGGCAGGCAGGAGCGAGTGCCGGGCGGCGGTTCCTCCTGCCGAACCGGAGCTCTGATCTGCAGCTTCGGCATCGAGTCTCGGATGTTGTTGACCGCCCCCCGCATCAGGTCGAGGACTTGGTCCTTCCCCTGGACGATGTTCTTCAACCAGGGTTCCTCGCTCGGGTCCTTGTTCCCCACGTCCTTCTGCAGGATGAAGAGGAAGATGACGAAGACGGCGCCTGCCAAAGCCACCTTCAAGGGGCTGTAGCGTCTCCGGAAGAGCCTCATTTTTTTTTTCCAGTGTGGTTTCTGGAGGGTCCTCCCTGCGGTGATGGGCGTTTCAGGGACGCGGGGTCTACGGGTGCTTCATGATGATTTGCTCTGTTCTGCTAACCTGGGGAGAAGGAGAAACACCCGCAGGTTAATTCACAGACAGGATGCACTTTGGGTGCATCCCCTTGATATTAATATAATATTAATTATATATTAATACAAAGTTCATTCCCCGCTATGGAGCAAGCGAGACCCCTGCAATCCTCTCCCCGCCAGCCCATAAATCCACACTGAAAATAAAACACCAGGAAAAAGTGAGGTTCGAAAGCTGCTGCGGGGTGCGCTGGACCCGGCACGCACAAGCGTGGGACATTCCCAGCAGTTTCTCCTGCGACCGAGCCGGCTGCTGCAGCATCCCCCCTGCAACCTCCCCACGCGCGCCGGGAGCAGAGTAACGAAGCTAAAATAAAGCCGCAAAATTTGCCGAAATATTTTTGGCCACGTGGAAAAAGCCTTTCCCCGCGTATTTTTCCTGCCTGCAGCATCGCTGGGAAGGAAAACACGAGCAAGACCCCACGGCACTTTGGTTTCGGCTGAATTGGAGCAGCCGATTCGGTGTCTGGTGCCCTGCCCGGTGCGGTGGCCACCGAGAACTCAGCACCGGCTGCAAAGCCTCCGCCGGGACCCGGCAAAAGCACCGCGAGCGGCTGAGCTTTCCCACTGCGAGCAAACCTCCCGCGGCTGCTCTTTGTGAGCCGCTGCCGCCAGAGCATGGACAAGCTCTGCGGGAGCCATTCACCAGCATCTCCTCCTCCTCCTCCTCCACTTCGGGGTCCCTCCGCCTCCTTTATTTCTTTTTTCCTTTTCTTTTTATTGCCTTGGAAATGGTGCGGCCCCGGAGCAGAGAAGGGCACCTGCCAGCAACTTCAAGGGCGAGGAAGCTTTGGCTCGTAAAGAAGGAGGGACAAGGCGGTCCCCAGGGTCACCGCTTTCAGCGCCGTGGGGATCAAAGCCGGCAGCCGGACCACGCTTCACTGCCAAGGGCACCCGTCCGCGAGCCATGGCGGGACTGAGTGGCACCAGCCCCATGGATGGGGGGAAAAAAGCAGGATTAAGGGAAAAAAATAAACCCACCTCTATTTCTGCTCATATCTGAGCAAAGACGCTCCCACCCCACCTGCGCCCCTGAGCCCCGATGCTTTCATTGCATGGTGCAAGCCGCTGCCACACAAGGAGGCAAGTGGCAAAGAGCAACCGGTTTTGGGGAGGAAAACCCCGTTTCCGCTATCTCTGCATCTCTTTGAGAGTCTCCTTCCTGCCACGTTGCTGCGACCACGTTAACGAAGCTCGTTAGCCGCGCGACGCTAACAAACCCCGGGTGGCACTCGGGCAATCAGGGAAAGGGCACCGGTTTGTGCACAACAGTGGCGCTGCAGCTCCCGAGGGGGCTCCAACTCCAAACCCCCTCCCCAATCCCTTCCCCAAAAGGGCCAAAAAGCAAAACAAAATCACCCAAAAAAGTGCTGGGGTGGATTTTGCAACGAGCTGTGGTGCGAGCTCCTGGCGCACTTGTGCTCTCCGTTACCAGCCCTGCAAACCCACGTGTTGATGCTGCTCCGTCCCATCCAGCCCATCCCGAAAATCCCACATTGGGATGGGGCTCGTCCTGCACCCACGAAACCAATGCCAGAATTATCTGGTGGAGCCCATCGGGTTTGGAAGAGGGGAAAAGGGGTTTTGGTGGGAATTTGGTGGCAGCCAGAGCATCCTCTGCCACGTGGGATAAAGGGAGAGGTGGAAACGGAGAGACGCTCCCCTGGCAGAGGGGGGAAAAAAAAGGGAAAATAAATAAAATAAAAGCGAATCAACACCGACATGACACCGTGAGCAAACAGGGTGGCTGAGGTCGCCGTGGCCGCGTGCTCCACGTGGCAGTGAGCCGGCAGCCACGATTGCAATGTCGGAAGCGGTCGGGATTGCAAAAAGCCAACAGCGGGAAGCGGGGTGCAAGCCTGCACCACCCTGCAACCCCGCCGCCGGCTGGGACGGGGGAAAAGCCGGTTTCGTTACCGATGGTGCCGAAAAATGGTTGGTGCTGCTGGTGAGATTCGGCTCCTCGGCACAGCTCTGGTTTTAGGAACCGGCGATGGCGGGGGGTGCAAGGGGAAGGTGGGTGCTGCTCAGCACGAAGCTGGGGGTCCCACAGGACTCCTGCCGTCGAGCCGCTGGCCTTGCCCTGGTTGGGATGAGCCCTCGGGTTCCCAGACCCGCTCCCGGTAATGGGGGCCGGGACCCCCGGGGACCAGCTGGATGGCAGCTCTGCCCCGCCGGGGGTGGGCACTGGGGGGTAAAAGGGGGCCGGATCCTGTTCGCCGTGGGGCACGGTGCCGTGCAGCCCTGGGGACCCGCTGGGCTGCCCCGGGGGGCTCCGTCCCGGGCCCACAGACCCTTCCCCCGGCGGGGGGACTCTCTCCGGGGCCCCCCCGGCTCTCCTTCACTCGGGCAGGGGCTCCGCACCAGGACCCCCGGCTCCTGTTTCCCCCGCGGGACTCGGTCCGTAGACCCCCGCGGCTCCTTCCCGGAGAGGGCTCCGCATCGGCACCCCCGGACCAGACTCCGAACCGGCACCCCCCGGCTCCCCCTTCGCCGGGGAGGAGGGGTGTGTGTCCGCACCGGGATCCCCCCCGGACCTCCCTTCCCCCGGGGAGCGGGGGCTGCGTACCGGCCACCCCTTCCCCGGGGGGCTCCGGACGGGTCCCTTCCCCAATGCGCACGGGCACGCCCAGTGCACCGGCTCTGCAGCGGGATCCGGACCGGCACCCGGATCCGGACCGGCACCGGCACCGGGACCGGGACCGGGACCCAGACCGGGACCCGGACGCGGCGGACCCTGACACGGACCCGGCAGACGCCGCGGACCCGGCTCGGCTCTGCTCTGCTCTGCTCTCCTCTCCTCTCCTCTCCCGTCCCGTCCCCTCCCGTCCCGTCCCCGCTCACCCGGCTCCACGGCGGTGGCGGCGGGCGCGCGGCCGCAGGTGCTGTCCTGGCAGGGCGGGGCGGGGCTGGCGCGCGGGAGGGGCGGGGCCGCCGCCGCCACCTGCCACCGCCCCGGGGTACAGGTGCACGGGGGCGGCGCCGCCGCGGTCCTAGCGCCGCCCGCCGGACCCGCGCCGGCCTCCTGGGGGCGACGGCGTCCTGATACCGGGGTACCGGCGGGGACAGGGGCCTATAGGGGCCGTATGGGCTGGGCACGGGGGGTACCGTGAGTGGCAGGGCCTATAGGGACCTGACACAGGGGGCGCAGGGGTGACAGGGGCCACAGGGCCCACAAGGGCCTGGCTCTGGGGGTGCTGGGAGCCTCAGGGGCCTATAGAGGCCATAATGGCTACAAGGGCCTGGCCCTGAGGGTGCTGGGAACCATAGGGGCCTAGAGAGGCTACAGGGGCCTGGTGCTGGAGGTGGTGGGAGCCATAGGGGCCTACAGAGGCCATAAGGGCTACAAGGGCCTGGTGCTGGAGGTGGTGGGAGCCGTAGGGGCCTATAGAGGCTATAAGGGCTACAAGGGCCTGGCCCTGGGTGTGGTGGGAGCCATAGGGGCCTATAGAGGCTACAGGGGCCTGGTACTAGAGGTGTTGGGAGCCACAGGGTCCTACAGAAGTCATAGGGGCTAGAGGAGCCTGGCACTGGGGGTGCTGGGAGCTTCAGGGGCCTATAGAGGCCATAATGGCTGCAAGGGCCTGGCCCTCGGGATGGTGGGAGCCCCAGGGGCCTATAGAAGCCATAGGGACATGACCCCAGGTGTGCTGGGGACCAGTAAAGGCCTGGCACTGGGGGTGCTGTCAGGAGCTATAGGTCCTATACTGCCCGACTGCCAGGTGGCGGGGAGAGAGGCACCAGCATGGTGCGAACGCCCTTCCTACCTGCGCTTGTCCCTTAGTTCATCGCATGTTTGTTGTTATTATTCTTATTTATTAATTATTCTGTGGGTGCTGCGGAGCCTCCTGAGCTTCCCGGCTCCGGGGCAGTGGCTCACCGCAGCTGGGAGTTTATTTACCGTCATTTTTACCATGCAATAACCACTGGTAGTATTTTTTGTGAGCATACTGGTCGCTATAAATAGACTATCGACACAGGAACTTGTTAATTATTCCCATCCCTCTGTGCCATCCCTTATTAGTCTGTATCTTCCCGTCGACCTGCTGATTGCACCAGCTCGCTGCTCTCTACCAGCACCCCAAGCCCGTGCTCGGGGACGGGGCTGTGATCCCCCCTGGCATGCAACGAAGTGGCAGCCCCAAACGGCGAGCCCCCCGCTCCGAGCGCCCCGTTCCCCACCTCCTCAAGACCCGTGTTTAACACTAGATGGTGTTATCTTCATGAAGCTTCGGCCTGAGGATCAGCAGCTGTTAGTCACAGCACAAAAACTCCCCAGAAAAGCCAGGTGAGATATTGTTGGTGTGAAAGAGCTGCTCAAAGCCCCTTCAAGGACGATGTGACAGGCATGAGCCCTTCAGCAGGGGATTTCTGCGCTTGCAAAGAAGGGCACGAGCAGCCCCCAAACCCCCTGTGCACCCCAGGAGAGTCTGTGGTCGAGACATGCAGGAGGGTAACGTGAAGAACCCTGGCGGCTCCTCCAAGATCCTGGTGGGACGAGCCCTGGGCAGGTTTTAATCACCCAGCTGAGGATTTTGCCTTGGCTCCTGCACTGTACGGAGGATTTGGGGGATTCGACCTGAGGCAGAGTGAGTATTAATTTGGATTATTGGGATATTAGCTTGAATATTAACTGCCTTACAGGGGATAAGTCGGGCAGGGCTCTGGGGCACCGCAGACACATAAATACCCAGCAGCCTCCATGTTAAAGCACTAACGAGTCGCTAGAGAAAGGAGGGGGGGAAACTGAGTCACAGAAAAGGCACCCAGCGCGGCGCAGAGAGGAGCCGACACTCACCCACCATGAGGCCTTCATAATCGTCTCCTGTGCTTTTCAGAGCTAAATTTAAATGCTGGGTTTGTGCAGCAGCTGCCTGTAATTCACTGCCGCTTTGTTTCCTGCCTCGCCGCCGTGCAGAGGTTTCACTCTTAGCACAAAAACTGAAGGGGAAATTCCCTACCCCAAAGTTTGCTGCTGCTGAACTTTTTTCAGCTGCGACTCGCCGAGCCCGATGTCGTGCTGTGGCCACCCGGCTGGGGAAAGGAGGGCCCCCCGCCAGAGTAAGTGCGCTTCTGCGGAAAAGGGAGCTTTTTTGGCTTCACGGGGTCCACACCGGGCTGCGTCGTGGGGGACAGGGTGGGGATGGGCTTTTCACTGTGTTAAACCGGCCCCGTTCCCTGGCACCGAGGGAGAACACGGCTGAAGGCAGGTCCTGCCCCTCCGAGTCGCTCGGTGAACCCCAAGCATCCGATTTCCCCAGGATTTTTGTGTTCTCGGATTGCTTCCTTTAATTGCACTTTGTGAAATGCTTTTCAGGTTACGCAGGAGATTAAAATCTCCCAGCGCACCGTCCTCCTAGTGTCACAAAAGTAATTTGGGGGAAATGAAGAAGCAGTTAACTACTGAAAAAACCAGCAGGGATCATACAAAATCAATACAGGCTTGCTTGGGAATGACAGCTCCAAATCACACACTTCTTAATAATTAATTGGCATAGTTATATATAACTCTCAGACAAAAATATATCCTCTTAATCTCTAATTTGATATGCTAGCTATGGAGTTAGCCGCTTTGGAGGGTGCAAAATGTTTACCCTTGGTTTTTAAGAATCAGTGGGACCCAAACAGCCAAAGATATGATGCAGTTACCATCATGGCTTGTTTGTTGTGTGAGAAGGGCAGAAATACTTGCGCTGGAATCAGACCTTACCATTTTGTCTGCAGTTTTCCTTGCGCCGGGTGCATTTCCTTCAGGCCGGTCGAGATTTCTGCCCTTCGCCCCTACCGGGGAATCCACATCGCCCTGAGCGTCAGAGGAGGCTCCATCAAACCGATCAGCCGAGCCCCTGATTACAGAGCCGGAGCTTAAATTTGCGGCACTGAGCAGCAGCGAACCTGGAAAATATGACAGGAAGCAAAGCCGATTTGCATATTTATGCTAATCGAGATTACACGAATCTTTCAAATTAAAACGTACTTTGCAGATGGCTTGCAGATTTGTACCGAGCTTTGGTTTTATTTATTATCTTTCAGACTGGTAATAATGGGTGCAATATGGTAAAACTGGAAAGTCTAATCCACAATACAGCTGCTAAAGCAGAGAGAAATGTGTTGAACACAATGCAGAGAGATTTTTCTTCGTAGTAACAATATTTGGTTAACACATACCCTGTGGGTGTGAGCTAGATTTTCATTTGCGGGGTATTTTTGAGAGCAGAAGGGGCAGCTCGGGGCTGAGCATCTCAAGAAAGGGGAATTGTGCCCCCACGCTTGGACGTCGTTCCCTGTTTGGGTTTGGTGTCGGGAGTTTGTTTGCTCTCACACCACTGCACAAAAAATTAGATCCCTTGGTACTAAGTGAATGGGAAATGCAACTTTTTCTAGGTAGATTTTTCAATAAATGGGACTTTTTGGTTGTTTGGAGCTGAGCTCGCAGCAGCTGCGGGCTGAGAGGTGGAAAAGCCCAGCTTGGCCGTTCAGTTATCCCCTGACTTGGACAGAATCACTTCCCTTTTCAGTTTTTTTCTGGGTAAGTTTTAAGAGAACTGGGAGTGCTTGTTTCTTTGCAGTCCCGCGCGCATGAGCACGTGGGATCTCCAGGGATCCTGCAGCACAACCAAGCCCGGTCCTCCCCATCCCACCAACTCAGGGTAACCTCGGTGGCTCCTCGCTGCCATTGGATAACACACAGCTGGTCGTTTCCTCTTGCTTTTCTCCTGATCAGGTGCGATGGAGATAGAAGAAATATTCCTCCAGCTCTGTGCGGAGGTCGCCAGGCTGCAGGATCTGTGCGTCAAGCAGGGCAAGCTCCTCCAGAAGTTGACTGCCAGGAAGGGACCCATCCTCGGTAAGCGGCGGGGCTGGGCAGGGTGCACTGAAACTGCAGATCTGGGCTGACAAGTGTAATTTGAACCTTTGTCCTGATGCCATCAAGAAGTTTGCTGCGGAAAGTGGGGGTAGCGTGAAGCTGGTTTAAGTCAGAAACGGGCTCTGCAACCCATGCTGCTGTCGTGGCTTTTTGGCTTCGCCTTCTCCATCAAACGCAGAGTAACATGTGCGTGTGTCTGCTTAGAGTCATGTTAAAACTGCCGCAGGCGTGCCGCTGCTTATTCACACGTCTTACCTCTGGGGAGAGGGGGAAGGAGTGTGGGGCAGGTGGTACCCATTGCCTAGAGCAGTTTTGGGAAGCAGGGGTGGCAGTGGAGCCTCTGCAGCCTGGAAACCACCAGGGAAAATGTTCTTGCCCTCGCCAGCAGCCTGCCTGGTTTTCTAAGAAATCACTCCCGCGGGGTTTTGCACATTGTTCCCGACCTTAAAGGGTGTTTTCTGTGGTCAGGAGGGATTGGCTCGGGCAAATGGTTGCCATGTGCTGTGAAACCAGCAGCCTGGTGTGCTCCCCGCCCCTGTGCTCGCCTCCTTTCCCCTCAGCTCCGCCGTCTGTGTGTCCTTCCTGGGGCTGGTGCGCAAATAAACGTCTCCAAATAGGACCTAAACCAAAGCCATTACTGGGATCAGCCCGGCTTTTGGGGATGCAGCGATGTCTCAATGTCTCCTAAGTAGCTAACACTCCTCTGACTCTCAGCCCTCTCTGGCTGTCCTCAGATTCCCTTTCTTCGCTGGTCCAGCCTCATATTTAATCAAGCAATGAGGACAGGAGAGCTTTGCCAGCAACGAGGTAGTGCCCACTTGTTTTGCAAGCACAAAAGGAGAATGAGGCAATGGGAAGGCAAAAGACAAAGGCTGTTAAAGTCCCAGGAATGACCACTCTGGCTTGCTTTCTTTCAAAGATATCCCCGTGTCGCTGCCGATCCAGTGCACGGAGGATATGGTCATGGAGGAAGGGGAAAGGCCACTGGAGAGCCACCAGAAATGCTCAGAGGCCCCGGCATCCACAGCCTCCAACCCAGAGGGCTCTGCTCATTCCCTGGCACAGCTGCACGCTGCCGACACGCTGCCCGGCGTCGACGGCAAGTACCCACCAAGTGCCTCGAACGGCAGCGTCTTCGGCGGTGGAACTGGAGGAGTGGCTCTTGCTGTAGCTTTTGGCAGTAACAAGGCAGAGAGGAGTGAGAAGGTGGATGTAAACACGTGGCTGAAAACCTGTAGGATGCTTCCTACCCTGAAAGCCCCCAAGGAAGAAGGGATAGCTTGCTGCAGCCCGCAGGCATTGGCGGCATCAAACCTAGTCATCGGGGACTCCTTCCTGACTCTTCTGGACCTCTATGAAGCCCCAGAAGCTCTTCGGAGGGAAGATGCTGCCGGCGAAAGTGCTCTGCCTGCTGAGGGTAAAGTCCGGGTAGAGATCCGAGGACCCGTGAAGGTAAATTGTGAGGCTGACAGGAATTTTTGTCTGTGACTTTTGCGCGCTCTTTGCAGCGTAATGGCATCTGTCAATCTTCAGCATCCTCTCCATCAGCCCTGCTAACATGTGGGAAGCTGTGGCAGAGTGGAGGTTTAGGGTGATGTCCTGAAAAAGTGTCTAGGCAGACAATTCTCCGGTTCCCAGGGGAATTAGGTACATAAGAGCCCCTGGGATCTGGCTGCCAAGCAGCACCTGATGCACTTTGGGAGGAGTCCCTCCCGTGATCCTTTCTGAGGTACCCTTGAAGCAGTTGATTCAGTCTTGGGGCGGAAAACTGTATCGACCTCCTTTGTATCTGCAGATTAAATAAGCTCTTAAATATTTCCTTTATTCTCTCTGATTTATATGCCCCCAAAAGGATGGTTTCTAAAGACATCATAAACTCTGGCCCCTCGCTCCTCCTGGTAAGCCTTCACAACGTGTGTTACGGGTGGGACACCAACCCTGGGCTTACCAGGTCCCCATAATGCCAAGCCCATTTCCTTTCATTCCTTCTTCCAAATGAGGCCCTTAAAAATTATTTCACAACTGCTGTGGCTACATATTCATGGGGAAAGCTATTGATTTTCAGCCTGGGCTATATTTAGAAGCTAGTTTCTTTTTAAGAAGAAGGAGAAGAAAGAAAGAAAGAAGTAGAAGTGGTGTCTCTCTGGTAAAGCCCTAATGTGCCTTATCAGCACTTAAATGATAATGGCACAAAAAGGAAATTACAAATGCGCTCCAGTTTGCTTCTTACAAAAGCACTTTTCTCATGTTCTGGCTTGGATAGTGATTGTAGCTGCTGAGGGATAAGCGATGGGTGATGGGGGATGCTCAGGTGCCATACGGAGACAGGATCCTCCAGTGGATTTTGGCGAGGATGGAGCGAGGGGGCACTCAAAGTCCCCCAGACTCCAGCACGGGGGAGCAGCCCTTAGCCCAGCCTTTCTGCGGGCACAAAAACGTGGTGTCTGCTTTTGGAGGCTGTACTTTGGCGTGGCAGACCCCGGGATGGAGGCTGGACACAGCTGGGGGCTTTGAAAAGAGGCTGCTTCTGCCGTTCCCACTGACTGCTTTTCCCCTTCGCTCCTCGCAGACGTCCTGGACGCCGGGCTGGATGCTGGAGGATGGTACGCTCGGGCAAGGCGCCATCCTTGCCTCCGAGGATGCTCAGGCTTGTGACATTTGCCAGGAGATTTTCCCCTCGGATGCGGCGGGCCAAGCAGAATATTTAAAGCACGTCTTAGCCCATATGAAGTAGGACTCTTAGCCCCTATGAAGTAGGACTTGTCTTCACAATCAGAAATCTGCATATTTGCACCTCAACCAACATGACGGGCTCTGGACCTTCACGAGATCCTGCTGCTGGCTGTGACCGGGGCCAGCTCAGGTAGCAGTCCTCTGGATTACAGTCCACGTGTAATCCAGCGTGCTCCCAAGCTTGGTCCCTGATGCACTGTTTGATGGGCGGGTTGAGGGCTCTGGGTGTGTTTTGGCATGTTGAGCTTCATGGATATCAAAGCAGCTTCTGTCCTGACGTCCGGACTTGTGTGGGTCTGAGCAGGGGAGCTGCAAGTCAATGGGAAATGGAAATTTTTCAAAATTCAAAATTTTGAATGAAAATGGAAATTTTTCAAAATTAACTGAGTGGAGATGAATTTTCCATGAATAGGTAGGGATGTTTGAAAAGTGACATTGGCTTTCTACAAGAACATGGAAGGTCGGGTGGGAGAATTACAAGGTTTTCACGGTCACTAAACCTGAATTGGCCTTTTGAGAGAGGCTCGGCAGCGTGATGATGGGGACCGGATCCCACCTTGCAAGCGTGTTCTGGGGAAGGGCATAACCGAGAGCTCTTCTTGCTCCTATTAAAACCTCATCAGCTCCAGCTCAGTGACTTATGGGAGTTTAATTGATCCCTCCACAGGTGGGAAGAGGCTTATCAGCACCCATCGGCATGGGGTAGGCTCTCCCGGCTCAGGTCCCGCTGTGTTTAGAGAGCAGTGGAGCAGAAAGGGGCTCCTCCAGCGCCGGGACGTGACTGACATGCATGTTATTGTCCCGTCTTTCTATTTAGTCTCTTGGGGAAAACGCCTTTTGAATGAACGGCTCTGGGAGGCGGTGGGTGGGTGTGACCAGGGGATGCAGAGGGTGCAGCTTCTGGTCCTGCTGCTGAATCTTTGCCAGAGCCTGGGTGAACCTCTCTGGGCTGTGGTTTGCCCTTGAGCAAGGTTTTGATCTTGCCCTGAATAATAGGAGCAAGTAATTGCATGTGAGAGTGTCATCCGTGTGACCAGAATTGAGATTATATTCATTCATTAACAGCACCTGTAGTTTGAGTGTTATATAGCACCCTCTATCAGTGGCTATCCATGTGTTTTGCAAAGGAATTCACCTGCAGAGGTGGGGAAACTGAGGCACGAAGCACGAATTAGCTCCAAATCCCCAAATAGGTTGGTGGTTTTTGGTGGTTTGTTTTTTTTTTTTTTGAAAAACATCATCTCAGACCTTGTGTTTTGCAAGTTGCTTCTGAAATGGATTTGGCATCCCATGTTTGAGGCAACTTGCATTGAAATCGATAGCCAGATTCTTCTCTACTTCCACGGATCAGGACTAATTGCAGTCTCCAGCTCCAACATCTCATCTTTAGCAGCACAGATAGTAGTCATGGGACAAGTCTCTTCCCAGAAATGGAGCCACATTTATGAATTTGCTGTGACTGCGGCGGAGCTGATGACAAACATCTGTGTGTCCCGAGGATCTTGTCCTTTCAGACAAGACGTGCGTGGGGCAGGGCACCAGGGTGACAGCACTGTGGTTCCTGGCTAACCCGGGCTTCACGTGGGGCGAAGCCATTTCTCTGAGAACCGTTTTCCAAGACAAATCCTACAGCTTCTTTCTTTGGAGCCACAGCTTTGAGCTTGGTTTCTCCGTTTGCACGGATATTGGAGCTGGTTTCTGCCCTGGGAAGAATCAGGACCTTTATTTCACTGAAGGTCAAAGTGGGTTTTCTCAACGTCATGGTGCAACTTTCCCACTAGCATCTCCTGCTCCAAGTTTTCTCCTGTGGCTCCTCAAATTAATTAGGCGGTGGGATGATTTTATAGTGTTTTGTGCTCTTCTATAGGGCCTGGAAGAAAATATCGTTTCCCAGCGTGCTGAGTTACTGGAAGTGCCAGATCAGAAAGCGAGCCGGAGCAAGAAAAAACATAAATTTATTTAGTATAAAATTGTAACAGCCATCCAGAATTCGCCGGAAGGAAGAAAACCAGCCCAGTTCTTCTTGCTTTGAGAGCACGTCCGGTAAATTTAATTTAAAAATCGCAAGCACAGATGGCTTTTCTCAAGAGTCAAAGCAACCGTGGCACAGCGCTGGTTTCCACAAGCGGCCGTGCCGAGGCAGCTGAGCTGTATGAGGCACCGTATTGGCCAAAACGATGCGAAAAATCACACTGGGCATGTTTGGGGTCACCCGTGATGAACTTTCGGCCTGATGCTCCATCCCTGGTGACTCGGGATGGTCGAGCAGTCGAAGTTCAACAAACTAACTTCACTGCTTGGCCTTTCTCAACGTGCTTCGTTATATTTTTAGATGCCGTGTTGTACGGTGCAATTAGTCACCCCCTTCCCAGCCAGATGGTCCACAATGACACAGGAGCTTCTTTTTTTAATCCAGCACTTTCCATTGGCATGAACGTGCCTCTGCTTCCTAAATAACCTTAAGTATAGGGTGCTTGTCTTAACTGCGGAGAGTGGGTGGCATGTTATTGTTTTTGCCCAGGTTCGGCTCACCGGTGGGTGTCATTTTGGAAAAGGCAGGAGCAGGGTGAGGGCAGTTTCCCGTAATGAGAAATTGGAAAATCAAGACTGGATTAAACCTGCTTTAATTTTCGCTGCTGGGCGTATGCGTTGGGCAAACACAGGAATATGTGCCTCCTCCCCTCGGCTCTTGTTTTCAAACCAAGGCTTGAAAAAGCTGGAGCCGGCAATAGTGCTCCTAGTGAAAACCAAGCCAGCAAAAATGCAGCTGAAAACCAGATTTGGGTGGAAAATGTTCAGTTGTTGAGTCTTCTAATTAAGGAGCCTGGGATATGGCGAGGGAGAAGGGGCTGCCCAGGAGAGGGGGGGGTGCATGGATGTCCTGACAATGTGCACGCGCCCATGCACACGCGTGTGCACACGTGTACAAGATCTGTGCACCAAACCACGTACGAATGCTCCCAAACTCCAACATCAGACTCTTTTGGGGCCACAGTTTCAGAGGAGCCAAAAGAAATGGGGATCCCACGGGGCAGGAGAGGGAGATTTAATCCCTCTAATGGGAGAGTGATGAAAAATTCAAGTTTTCTGCAGCAAGAACAGTATTTCTCGAAGGAAAAACTCTCTCTGACTACTGTGGTTGCCCCCAATCTCTTGATCGTTCTGGGAATTGTCATCGGAAATAAGGGAAAGGGGGACCATCTCCTCCCCACCTGCAGCAGGAACCCATCTGTGCCACCAGCAAGGATGGGAAATTGCTAATGGCTCTGTTAATTAATAACTGACCCTCTATTTTCATCTCCCACTAAAGGAAGAGAAGTGTTTCTTGATCCCATTGCGTTTGGAGCTGAGCTCAAGGAGGCTGAAACTGGAAGATGGAACAAAGGATGTACATTTTTAAACAATTCAATAATTTTCAAGTATTGTTTTTAGAAGAGATTTAGCTGACAGCAATATCTTGGGCCGGTGGTTTTGGGAGGGGATTTTACGTTTCATTTAAGATTTTTGCCAAAGGCCTTTCTCGGGGAAAAACAGGCGAGTGGGGCCAGCGGGAAGGGCTAAGGGGGCGATTGCTGCGGTGGCACGAGCCTTGGTGCTGGTCTCCCATGTGAGTGATTGAAGGGGGTTTTTTGAGCTCAGTTTCTCTTGAAAATATTAAATGCTTTTGGGGTTGTAGAGGGGACAAAATCAGAGCGGCCGAGCCCGTCCAGAGCCCTCAACCGCTCAGGGCACAGCAGCGTTTCAAGTGTTTGCCAAGACTTTTGTAAAATATCTATTGGAGGGGGAAACATCCATTCCCCGCTCCCTGTTTCTGACCCTTTCCTGCTGGAGCAGTGGGATCTTTGGAAGAGCAAAGAGCCGGCTTTGCCCTGAGCTGGGGTGTGGGGGTGTGGGGGGCAGTGCTGGCTGCAGCTCGGGGGTAGCTGGTTGGGGGGAGGATGCTGGAGGAGGCCAGGAGGGGAGGGGAATGGAGCTGGGG
>VYZW01049602.1:0-13191 GCA_013401315.1 Balaeniceps rex
TAAATATTGTGAGGAAGATGAGATAACATCAACAAGCACAACATCTACTTTGTTTTGTTGTCATGCTATGAACGAATGATAGAAAATATCTTTCAGGTGACTAAAAACCACAGCAGTAATTTAAGCCCTTATTACAAATGTGACCCTTTGTGATGTTTTGTTGTCAGACATATAAATGCTTGTTAACAGCTTAGTGTTGGCAGAAGAGCACCAAGTAACTCACAAACTCTTTAGCATTTTGAAGGATAGCATTTTCTGTCTTCTGAAATAATACCTCATAGTGAATTTTAAAGAAGAGGGTTACACAACTTTTAATACATATTCTGGCATTAGCATTTGCTAAAAATAGTCAGTTGTTAATATCTCCTTCTTTCATAATCTGCATATCACTAATTTAAGATTTAAAGTTCAGTAAAGCACACTCAATAAATCCGTATGCTTCTAAGTGTTGCTCTGATGATGCATTACCCACTAATATGAAAGTAATTACATACTGACTGGCAGGAAGAGGCTCCTGAGGTTTAAGATCTATAAGCCATTTCTTAATTTTTTCATGGAAAATAATGGATGGAAAATGAACTATAAAAATACTTCCTCTCTTTTAATATCTATCTTCATGAGAAAATCAATGATAGGTTAGAGATAGTGAGATTTCTAAATCATTACGTGTATTCAAGTTTGGTGAAGCAATTTTGTTTGACAGTAACATCCACAGAAATATTATTTCCATGAAACCTGCACAATTTTACTGAACAAACATGAGAAAAAGGCTGTTCTACTGCTTTAATCTCATGGCATACATAACTTTCCTTGACAATTTGAAGATTTTGGGTTACTGTGTATTTAAATGTCTTAGCTGAATAGATTTACCTAATTATTTGATTGTCTTATGAAAATGGCACTTCATGGCCTCAGTCCTGTAAGGTGCTCAGCGCTCCCAAGAAGTCCCAGTGCTCTCAAATCTGAGTCAGATTTGAAAGTTTTCATCATCAGCAAGGAAGGATACTACACTATCAAATTGAGACTAACTGGACGATATTTCTTGAGGAATCTTTGTAAATCTTGAAGACCAAGAATAGTTTTGTAATTCGCTTCACATGGAAGGTCAAATTACTTGACACTAAAGCCTGCCTCTTTGCTTTGTATTGCAGTATTGGTTGAGTTCTCGGACGTACTGTTACATTTCTGGAGATTTCACTGTTCATGGATATCATTACATTTATATAGTGCAAGCACTAGTGAGAATCCAGTAATTGTTCAGCTGCTATAATTTCAAGGCATCAACCCAATCACTGTATGCAGATGAGTCATGTCACTGATGGATACATACACTGTGTGGGTGTGGGTTTCAGCCATGGGATCGGATCTTAAATTTGCTCTCTGTTTCATCATAAGTTTTAGATGACATGATGTAAAATATTATTATTGCTTATCTAAACACCACATTCATGGCTATCATGAAATGTATTTTAATGACAGCCCTAAATAGAAAATATGGAGAGCAGAGGAGAATGATATACAGAGAGATCATTTTTAATTCTAAAAATATTAAAATACAAATTTATGATTCACCGAAGGAGAAACATCAAGTAAAATCTTTTCTGCTGCTCAGGCTTATCCTTATATATTTACTTCCTTTTACAACTATAGACTCTAATTCATATATTTGTATCATTTTTTAAAAGTTTCTTCCAAAAGACCTTCCATTTCCAGCTCAAAAGCAACTTGCTATCACAGTGCCATTGACATTGAAGTTACAGAACACTTAAAAGTTAAAACTTCGGCCGACAGGGACAGCAAAGAGCCATGTAAAACCCTGTTGGCAACATATTACTTTCTCAGTGTTGTTTCCCACAAGCCTTCCCAGCAAAGGCTGGAAAACAGAATTTCTCTCCTCTCTTGAAGGAAACAAGCAATTTGAAACAGATATTTTGAGGTAGGCTTGAGATGACAGTCTTTCCATCTGAAAAGGCTTGCAGCTTCAGCTACACAAATTGTACACATTGCAGTGCAGGAGATTAAAGAGGAATCAGAGCACCAGAAAGCAGGCATGCAGGGAGCAAAATATTCACCTGTACCAGTGAGTTCATATCAAAAATCTCAAAGATGGAATTGTAACTAAACTACCTAAGGCAGAGATAGAACAATTCAACCAACGTAACTTGAACAGTCACTGCAGCAGTCTTATACTCATAGGTGCACAAGGCCTTTTTAAATCAATGTCAGTCTCTATTCCTTGTGGATTTTCCAATATCAAATTAGTGATTTTATGGCAATATATTAAGAGGTTATGTCTAGGTCTCAGTTAGAATTTTTCTTAAATTTTAACACCACCAAACAGCATTAATGTTCAACTTCACTGACATTTTTTGGAAATTTATTGTAAAAATTACTTAACACTAGACCAAACAGATTCCACATACCACTTAAAACTTACCCACTTTTTTCCTTCTTTTGCACTATCTCATTGCCTACCAAATTGCAGCTCCTCCAGAATATTAATTTACTGAATATCCAAAAAACCTTTCAGTGTTTCTGCATTTCAGTTAGGTTGAAAATGCCACAAAATCTGTCTTTGACTAACTCAAAAAAGTTTTATTTAGTGGCAGATTGACTTCTGGAACAAAAATTCTTCAAATATACTCAGATAAGCTTTGAGTTTTTCAGGTTCAGCCCATTAATAACAAAAGTGCTGTTTCAATCCTACCTAAAATTACACTTGGAGAATATGGGGGCATAGTCAAAAAAAAAAAATATCTATTGTGCTATTTCTGACCCTGCAAACAAAGAAATATTGAGCCCATTGTTTAAATAAGAAAGGTTTATATCCTCTTGTATCTGAAGGCCCAAATGGGAAACATATAGGACAGGCAAGGACAAGTTTTATTATCACACAGCAGCAGATTTTCTTTAACAAAAGCTTAACTTAAACAATATGGAGGCCATTAAAACGCAGTGTTATAAGACCTCATCGGTATATTTCAAACTGTCTGATAGAGAAAGTAAAGTATCAGCATTATATACAAATTGTCATATTACATAAATTTAAAGCATTTAATACAGACAAAAGAGTAAAACAAGAAGACAAGTATTAACATTCCCCACCATCAGTATTTCTTGGTTAAGAAGATGTTCTTTAATAGGTATCCTTTGAAAAACATGAAAAATATCTTTCACATATAAAAATGCCTTTTAATGCTGATGTGTGAAAGCAGTATATAATGCTGTGTTTGGAGGGCACACTAAATCAAAAGCACTTCAGCTTTCTTTCAGTACTGGCATAGTCTTATCAGTTGTTCATGTCAGCATCAAGGAAGATGATCATCAGGATGACTGGAATATGAAAGACCATTATAGATTTCTGGGGAATTGGGTAATGCCTACCACGACAGAGCAAGTGTTGATTTAATTTCCATTTGCTCAGTAATACTTGTGTAATATTTATTTTTAGGTCTTTTTAGATTCAGAGATCTCTTTAGGAGGTGCAGTCTGTAGGGGTCTCCAAGTAATGGTATGAATAGAGAAGAAAAGGGAAGAGATGTCCTTGCTAGTTATAGCTTGGTAGCTTCAGGAGAACTAGTACACAGGAGAAAAGAGAGCCAGGAGAGGTTACATCAAGAGAAGAGAGTTTGACAAATCTAGTAAAATCTTCAATGCAAAATCATATCCTCTTTTAAAGCTGAAGTAATACTGCTTTATTTTTTGAACTGTGCTATCATTTGGATTTAAGATCTACGGTCATGATAAAAAGGGTTAAGTCTTACAGGAATATGGCTTTAGCTTCTATGTCTGCTTCATGTTTCTCATTTCTTTTTTCTGTTTTTCCTGTTCAATACTGTTATTGGCCTTGTTAATAAAGATTCAAAAATGGTTTAAGAACTACCTGTTAAAAGGAAGAGATTGTACTCGAAATCTAAGGGGTTTTGGATAATATTGGCAGTATTCATTCTGCACCATGAGCTGCATCAGAGAGCAAACAGGAATGGTAATTTAGCTTTACTCAAACTTAGGAGATGCTATCTTCCTTGATTTCCTAGTCACCAACAATAAACTCGTACAGAGTTAAAAATGCTGCTGGAAAAAAATCTTTAATCCAAATAGCTTTTAATTTTTTTGTGAAATTACTTAGAGGTCATTGAGATTAACCTAGCCTAATAATCTATGGAGACCTCCTATAAAACTGAGAAGGGTACAAATGTTCTCATGTCCCCTCTTACCTATGTTCTTTGAGAAAACAGAACATGCTTTACATTTCATTAATGTAGTCACCTTCCACTGTTACACTAAAATAACGAGTATGGATGATTTTGGCTTTCTGATTCAACTTTGAAATGTTTTGGATTAGAAGATCTGGAAAGTCTAAAGTTCTTCTGAATTCCTTCCCTTATTTTTGACCAGCTACAATAATGTCTATAATAGAATTATCCTGGTTCAATTATCATCTTGTTTACATTTTCATGTAAATTTCATATCTTGGCTGCTGAATACACATTATATATACAGTGAGAAATTTTAAAGTTTTTTCAATCTCTACTTATAATAAAGATATTCAAGTCTCTCAGCATACAAGGAGCTGACATGTTGCTAGGTTTGCTACAGCTTCCCTGACTTAAAGATGCAGGAGTGATCATCCATTCAACTGTCAGGGCTGTGCGCCTAGTGTTGGACTGAGCCCAGGAAGATATTGGCAAAATAATATTTTTTCATGTCATATAGTATTTCCCAGAAATAAATCATTTTAACATTGTATTTCAATTTCCATAGTTTTACGCAAGATGTTTTATGGGTGAGGTAAATGTTTATTTTAAAGTCCTCAAGTAAGTTGGGACTATATTTATAGTTTGAGCTTTATTAAATGTTTATGAAATTCTCTTAACATGAAAGGTGCTATGCAAGAGCTAATGTTGTTAGTACAAGCTTTACTTTAATTCATCTGTGGCACAAGCAGCAGTGACAAAACAGTATTTAGTACTGAATATAACTACACCATTTAAATACACAGTTCATATGAGACATACTTTGTCATGAGACATAGGAAAGTATCTTTCTGAAAAGCTAATTTATTAAGCTTTGCACCCATCAAACTTCCACATCTACCTTTTGCATAGAAATACTCTGTATCCATCTACCTTACAACTGTTGTGTTTCCCCCCACCCTGTATATCTATTTTGCCACCTGTAAACATTGCTCTTTGTTCAAATTCTCCAGATGTGCAGTAGTTCTGTCCATGATGAAAGGCCTTCCCTAGACTGTGAATATGCTACATATTGTTTGTGTGAGCATACATTAATCATGTATCTGCTGTCTGTTTGGAAATACACAGCACAAGAATATTGTGAATTCTTAGCAAAAGTGCAAAAGGTCCAATGCTTTCTGAGTAAATTGCTTATAGCATCTGGTCCATCCAATCACAATATGCTCACAGAATGAGTTCATTGCTTCTTGAAGGCGTCAGGCATGCTTTCTGGTTGTTCTCCATGTTCATGTGCTTAGTTGCTTGAAGAGCAACCATCCAGCGTATAATAACCCTACCCCACACTTCCTCTCACGTAGTGTTAGAATAGCTAGGAAACCATGCTGTAAATCCATGCAGTGGTTTGACAGAAGTATTTCTTTAAAAATTCATGGTGGTATTCTTAACAGATGGTTTATCATTTATTATTTCTGTTATGATTTATTAATACACTATTGTGCTTCTTTGCTCCTTGTTCTTTGGGGTTTACTGTATGCATTTGCATTCTTTAATAAATTTAGATTGAAAATGCCTCAGAACAAAACTTATGAATATACATGTGATACATAACAATATGGGTCTCTCAGAGTCTCTTGAAACTGTACAGTTTGTGTAATAGATAATAAAAATAAAGTATTTTCATGCAGGAAATATAAATAAACTGGAAAGTGTCTCTATTAAGTCATAAATTCAAAATTAAAAGGAGAAGAGGACAAATATTTGTGTGAATTAATCTTAAAAATAAAAAGAATAAACTGAATTTAGAGGAGTAAGAATGATGATAACTCATTGCTGTTGTGTAAGAGCTTCTTTGAATGCTTTCCACTCATCCTTTGCAAGATGCTTTCAGTTTAGTAGGTAAATATTATTCTCTCTACTTGACAGAAGTTAGAGAGGTTAAATGCCAGCTTGCCTAAGATCACTGAAAAACTCAATGGCAGAGACCAGAGTATAATTCCCAGATCATCCACCACCTTGCCTAGCATTTTGCCTACATATTCTATTTTCTAAAATGTCCTGGTTTCAGCTGAGTTAGAGTTACTTTTCTTCCTAGTAGCTGGCATAGTGCTGTGTTTTGGATTTAGCATGAGAAGAATGCTGATAACACACTGATGTTTTAGTTGTTGCTAAGTAATGCTTAGACTAGTCAAGGACTTTCTTTTTCAGCTTCCCATGCTCTGCCAGGCGCACAAGAAGTTGGGAGGGGGCACAGCCCAAGATAGTTGATCCAAATCGACCAAAGGGCTATTCCATACCATATGACGTCATGCTCAGTATATAAACCGAGGGGAGTTAGCCGGGGGGCAGCGATCGCTGCTCGGGGACTGGCTGGGTGTCGGTCGGCGGGTGGTGAGCGGTTGCATCACTTGTTTTCTTTTCCCTGGGTTTTGTTTGTCTCTCTCGTTCTCCTTTTCATTACTATTATTATTATTATTATTATCATTATTATTATTATTACTATTATTATTATTTTATTTCAATTATTAAACTGTTCTTATCTCAACCCGTGGGTTTTCTTACTCTTGCCCTTCCGATTCTCTCCCCCATCCCACCGGGGAGGGGGAGGGGGAGCGAGCGGCTGCGTGGTGCTTAGTTGCCGAGTGGGGCTAAACCACGACATAAAAGAAATTGTACAGGGAAGAATCTTTGTGTTTCTCCAAGAAGTGCAAAACACTGTTGCTGCATGTGGTGCTGCAGAGCCTATAACAAGAGTCCCCTACACAAATAGCTATCCAGTGAAGAATATGGCCAATGTGCTGCAAAGAACATCAGCCCAGTTTGGCTCCTTGACACTTCACCAAGAAACACTATGCAAAACAAGGTCTTTTGAACACAACACAGGGCAGAAATATTACCCAGTACCAGGCAGGTTTTCTTGAGGGGAAAGATGTTAGAACTGTCAAAAAAAGATAACACCACAAACAGTGTAACCCTGTTTAAAGTGATAAAGGCTTACTGAATCTTTTTTTTTTTAATTAATTGTCACCTGATAGTACCTCTGGTACATACAGTTCCTTTCTCCTTCTGCTTAACAGAACAGCAGCCATTAATAAATTTTCTTTCTTCTCAAATATCTTTTCTTTCAATTTCAGTGAACTACTGTTATCTTTGAGAAACTAAAAGCTACCAAACACTTCAGAAAAATAAGTCTGTCTAAAACTGTGTGAATTTATGACAAGTACTTTGATCTCACTCTGTATTTTTCTGGGTATCTGATTGATTGCAGCCCTTCTATAATAAGTGTCAGCTTAAACTTGTGATCTTAGAAAGCAAACACATGAACCTAAAAAGAGCAAAATATGTTCACCAGCCCTATCTGTGTAAAACACCTGAACCAAGATTCTCAGAGTCAAAAAATGTGTTTGAATGAAGAGTCTTCTAAATTGCAGCAGCGCTGGTTTAACAGTGAATGGGATAAACAGGAACACACAGGAAAAGTTGAATTTTAGATCAGGATTCTTTACTCAAAGGCAAAGTAAAATACGGTTTATTTAACTTTGAAATTTTCTCATTATAAATAGAATAAATCTTATCACCTAATACTACTTGTAAAACACAGCAGTTATAAATACATTGCTGCTTTCACCAGCAAAACCAGTGTGAGATGGTATTTCATCAAGGTTGAATACCCTTAAAAATTTTTAAGAGAAAATCCATTGCAGCTAGTGTGACTTTTGATACTTAGCATTATAGTCTTCTCTTTAGTAAGATGCGGGAAGCTTGGCTTTCTCATCATATCATGTCCCAAGGTTCAGAGACTTTTTAACACTGCAGTACTTTAGTCTTGTCCCAGTGCTGCTCCTTACTCTTAGAAACATTTTATTCCCTAAGCCACCTGTTTTACAATCCAAACTATAAGGAGAGTTTCACTGTCCAGAAGAGATAAGTTAATAAAATGTCTTTTCACTAACAGTGAATTTGTCAACATCTATTTTAAACAAGTAGAAATAGTAAAGGTCTTTTGAGTGGATTGCTAAGTACACTGAAGTCTTCCATCTAGCCAAGATGGCCAAGATTGGCCAACACCAGTACCAAAGCATTGCAAGGATGTCAGACAACAGCAAAAGAATAAATTCACTTCATACTCAATCAGTCTCTATTGAAACTGCCAATATGAAACCAAATAATATGTTTTCTCCTTTTTATGTATGTGCAACTATGATTTTTTTATTCAAGAAACAAACTCCCATCTTCTTTCTCTTGATCCAGCAAATAAAAATAGTTACGTAGTGAGTGTTTGTTTTCACTTCCCATTGCATGGGAGTAAGTAACGCAGAAATGTAAAGTTCTATATCACATTATGAATACAAAACTCACAACCATCAGTCAGCCTCTCCTGTTGTGTGTGTCTAAGGAACTAGCATGAAAAAGTTGGATCCATTTCTGCTATGATCATTTTTATACTGTTCTTTCTTCATTTTGCTCCATTGGGGTTTTGTTTTTTGTACTCTTCAGTTTCACCTAACTCAGTCTAAACCAACCTAGGAATAAATGTGACTAAAATGAGAATAGGAGCCAGATTTCAGGGGAATAAGTCCAATTTACATTATGTGTTGCTCTGAAGTGAAGTACTTTTCAAGCAACTGCAAGAAACATGAAGTAAGCTTTATTGTTCTTGTTGTCTAATCCATTTCCTTCATTCTCTGAAAATCCAGCAGGAGAACACTGATATAAATTTTATAAATAGCAGCTCCCTTGCCACATATACTCACACTGCTCTCAAATACTAGGAAAACATTCTTGTCAACTCACCAGGTGGGGGGCTGAAAGTATTAAGACTGCTTAAGAGACTAAGCAATGCCTATGCTTCAGCTTGCTGTCAACTAGTGTGTTTAATGCATAAAAAAATAGCTAGCACCATTAGTTAAGTGCAAGTCCTAGTTACAATATAAAAAAAAGATTAACAGCCTCTACTACCACCTCAGCGTGGCGTATAATGGCTGCTTGAAAGTACCATATAATCTTTTGGATGGCTTAATCGTTTCTTTCTTCATAGTTCAAACAAGAAGAGTGGTTATTAACCCTGGTGTTCTCACAGTATTTTCAGAATAGAACTTCACTGAATAAGAAGTGCCACTTAGATTACTAAGAATAGGATCTAAGGTTTATACAACACTTGCTGTTGGAAAGTTAAACAGAAAGCAGTGTGCTGACCCTTATAATCTTATAAGATTATGTTTGAGAAGCAGGAAATTCCTCAATCTTGAACAAGCTGAAATCTCAAATCCCAAACTACTTACTGCTAAACAAAAAGCAAATAAAAGTGGACAATGTTGCTGATAAGGTATTTCTCCTTCCAGTCATCATTTCATTTCAGTATAATTATTCATTTCAATTACTTTTGAAAGGTCTGATTTTCTAAACAGCATTGTTTTTAATTAGCAGAGGAGTAAGGAATAAGTAGAAGTAACTGGTGGAAAATGTGTATAAGATTTCTTGAATATGTCTCTTGCCCAAATGGGTAGAAACTGAAGGTTGTCACCATCTGATGTTTGTGCATTGGTCTGTGTAAAATGAAGTGGTGATCTGAGTCCCATAGGATTTGGAGAGCACTTGCAGCACAGAAGGCAATAATTAACATCATTGCTGACAGTCTCTATAACTACACCAAGCATTGAATAGAGATGAAACGTAATTTACCTTCTTATCCTTAAAGGTTTTGTTCCTTCATGTCAGAGTTCAATCAGACTGGAGGAGCAGCCAAAGGAAATTTGTTTTATCTGGTGCCCACACTATGCTTGTTCTTCACAACAAAGCAAACATTTCAGCTTCTAGAGCCAGCAAATCAAGCAGTGCATACAAACATAATCCCTTCCAAATAAAATTGAAATCCAACTTAGACAACACCAACAGATAAAAAATCCACACTTGTAAAGGAATGATAACAAGCTTTAGGCATTGACAAAAGTAGAAGTGAAGCAAAAGGCAATACTTCTGTGGTACCGTTCTTTGTCGTACCTTTAACTGTACTAGAACTATAGCCTCAGTGAAATTCGTCCATACATGAAAGTTTTCCACACCACAAAACTCAAAGTGGAGATAGCTGTCAAGGACACTCACAGATCTTTCTCTAACTTACTTATTTCTGGTTGCCTAAACATTTTCTAATGAGTGTAGACTCTTTTGTAGTGAATTTAAGCCAATGATAATATGCTTTGGGAGGAAAACACTCCGTCACTGCAAGAAAAGTCATTCACTGGCCAGAAACAGGCTGGCAAGGTTACCATGTGGTGGATAAATTAATTTGATGACACATTTAATTATGCAGATTTTATGGATCAGATATGCCGCTTAATGGCTGCTACAGGGAACAAGAATCAACCTACTGTGCAAAATTGTCAATGAATTTATTGGACCTGGCAGACATCATGAATTTCACATGAAGTTTAGTTTACCAAAACACCAAGTAATTGAAGCTTAATCCTCAAAACTATAATAAAGTACTTTTTTAAGTTTGTCCTGTATTTGTTAAGTTTACTGAAAGTAGGAATAGATAAACTGCCTGATTATTGACATAGTATATTTCTTATTCTAGGTTCTATCCTTAGGGGCTGATGTTCTACCAGAATATAAACTCCAGACACCCCGCATCAACAAGTTTACTATATTGCACTATAGTCCTTTCAAAGCTGTCTGGGACTGGCTCATTTTGTTGCTGGTAATATACACCGCCATATTCACCCCTTACTCTGCTGCCTTCCTTCTGAATGATAGTGAGGAACGGAAGAGGAGAGAGTGTGGATATTCTTGCAGCCCACTGAATGTTGTAGACCTGATTGTGGATATTATGTTTATCATTGACATTCTAATAAACTTCAGAACAACATATGTAAACCAGAACGAAGAAGTGGTAAGTGATCCAGCAAAAATAGCAATTCACTACTTCAAAGGCTGGTTCCTAATTGACATGGTTGCTGCAATACCTTTTGACCTGCTGATTTTTGGCTCTGGCTCTGAAGAGGTAAGCTTAAATGAATAAGAAATCTTAAATATTATTTTGACTTTACTACAATAATCTGTATATCCTAATATATTTTTTTGCTTGTCAGTTAATAGGCTGTTTAGTAGTTCCACCCCATCTTTTAAAGTTAAACTAAAATTAAATCTTCCTTAGTAGAATAATGTAGAATATTAGCTTTCATTGACAGGAGAACAAGTAGAATGATTCACCTACTATTTTTCAACTATACCGTATTTGACACTATCTTTACAAATAGTGAAATAAATACGTCATGTATGAAGGATTTGTTGAAATGCTTCTATTTAAGAACTGTTCCTTTAATTTGCTGCTTGCTTTGTAAAAACTGCTAATAATGCAGTGTTGTGCTGGCATTAAAGCATTAATATAAATTTTCTCTGTTCAAAGTCTTTAGATCAGATGTTTACTCAGTGTAAAACGGATTAGTTGTAGTGTAAACTATACCACTTAACAAAAATATTTGGCTGTTGTCTATTTTATCAAGAATATGGACTACCAAAAGAAAGAAAAAAAGATTATATGGGGTTAACCTTGCCAGACATAACTAATGTCCTCACGCGATCTGTACAATAGGTTAAAAAAACATTCAATATATGCATCCAAAAATTGCCCAAACGTGTATAAAACATACGCTATGTTCTGGATGCCTGACCCAGTTCTGCTTCCTGCCAAAGAATTTTATTTAATTTAAGAAGGGCTAAAGTTATAACATACTTTTTGATGAAAAGTGAACTGACAAGTAGAGAATTGGGGTTTTTTGTGATGCATAGAATACAGCAGGTTTTTTTTTAAAAAAAGCAGCAAACCAAGCAAAATATGAACCATTCACTTTTCAAAGGACACAAATCCATTTCTTAAAATTACCGTTTTGCACATATTGACATAAGGGAAACAGGCAGTTTTGTGGACCATATCTGCATCTCATTAATTGAGAAAAGAAAGGTGAAAACTATAAATTAATTGCAACCTCTAGCGTGAAAATTTACTGATCTGACTGTATGCCTCCATGTCATGATACAGAGAATGCAAAAACATTTTCATTTTAAAATTAATTCCTTTTNCTGTGACAGCAAATATTTTTATGTCCCCCACAAAAGCCTGGTCTGAATTCTGAGCATACCTTAGCTATCCTCACAAATTACATGTAAACTTAATGAAGTATGTCTTTAAGGGTCAGTATAAAACAACTGGCACATACCTACATGCACCTTGAGAGTCTTGTGAATATATTCAGTCTTAAAAATTTCAGAAGTAGGATGAATATCAGTCATGCTTTTCTTAAACTCATTTTCTTAAATTTTATATAATGAAAAAGTTTTCCTGTCTCCTGTATCATTGTAATAATGTTGTCTAATTCAGCAGTCATAGAAATCAATAGTAACCTTCCTAATAAATAATGATATTCCTACTAATTTGAACATGAGCATACACACTCAAGGTAAATGAAGAATCTGGAGGAACATGTGGGTAATAGCATGCAATAGAAATACATTTTGTTAAAGGAATGCAATAAGAAGAGAGAGAGTAACAGAAAGGGCAAGGGAACATGTTAATAGTTCTCTTACCGAAAGGGAACTTTTCTATTCAGAAGGTGATTAAAAAGCGAAAAGATTCAAGAGAAACTTTGATCACCTTTTGCATTCATTATCCGTGGTAGGTGTCAGTCTTTCTGCAGATTTTTTTCGCCAGCTTTGATAGCACAGACACGTGAAAGACAAACTTTTTGACAATGGCATTACTTCTAACTTGGACCACATCATTCCCCTTCAGGTGTGGTCTGCATCCCCTTCTGATCACTGAGCACTCATCACTGCCAAAAATAATGTTCAGTGACTGGAAATGTGGAACATCAAAAATTACAACAGGGACCAATTCCAAAGTTCATTGAAGGAGTGCTCTTTGGATTTGACCCTGAACGTCATTCTTCCACACCTCCCCTGTTACAGACGTCCTTAAGAGTAAAGTGCCAGGTGCTAA
>VYZW01049603.1:2105-14085 GCA_013401315.1 Balaeniceps rex
TTATGAGGCTTTTTCTTTGCCTCTTCATGCTATTTGCCTGATAAGCCCTTGCCAACAAAGACATTATACTAATTACAATTAGTTATACAAAGTGTGGGACAAGTGAAATGATTTATTGATTTTTTTCCTCATAAAATAAACCTTATTTTGAATTCCAAATATACAGTAAGAAAAATAAAGCAGAAGTCCCAGACGGCATGTTTACGCCAGACATGTATGAATGTGAATATACTTATAGAGACACTCAATCCATTTAAAACTTTAACCTTACAGTAGTTGTTTGGAAAAATCACTGCAGAGTAGGTTTTATGCAATTAAATTCCTTTTCCCCTGAGCAGAGACATTTAAGGTACAAAGCCAAGAGCTGAGCTGTTTTCAAAAAAACTTAGAACTAAGAGGATCTTCCAACAACAGTTAAAAAAAAAAGTGTCCAGGCCAACAAATAAAAGTATGCACGTTTGTCATGCAATATTAATGCGGCACTGATGATGTTTGCATTTGATATAATCTATTATCTACATGCAATCTGAAGAGATGAAAGAGTATGAAGCTGTGTTAAATATCTTTCTGTGTTAAATATCAATCTGTCATAACTACCACTTCATATCTAGGCATGGAAATAATGAAGGAATCTTTTTACTTCAGTTCTTTGGGAACTCATTCTAAGCATTTCTACAAGACCTTCCTTTGTCCTCCATCCTGCAACATCACGAATGCTCCTCAAATCGTACTGAGAATTTGCTCATCCTGTGCATATCCCCCGTGTTCAAATGTATTTCCATGAAGCACGTGCATGGACTGAGAGTCTGAGCAGAATACAGCGCTTGATCCTTCATGGGGACCCTCCTTACAAGTCTGTGTCTTAAATTCCTTTGAAGTTCCAAAAAAATACCTAGACTTACTAAAAAATGAATAGCTGATCCAGTTTTATGTTTTCCTAGTCCTTTTCATATGCCCCATCTCCAGAGCTCCAACTCACTCAAGCACTTGGATACAAACCTTCTGTAATACAGACAATGAATACATACAAGTAAATAGGATTAGATGCAACAGCCACACTTGCAAACCTGCAGGTTTACTCCCTGATCTCTACAGTGCCTTTTGCCACTACGCAAGCTGCTTTGTCCTCAGTCTTGACAAGAGAAGGCATAGCACTTAGGCAAAATACATTTCTTCTCTTTTTCCTAGTCTGCAAGTCAGCATTATCTGATTAGGTCTACTTCCTACGGCTTGTTCAGTCTCGCTTATCAGACATACTGGAAAATATTTCCAATAATAAGCCACCAGAAATCTGCCTTCATATCTGGTGTCAGGCTACATATAACAGAAATCTTTTCATTTTAGTTTTAAAGTATTGCTTCATTCAACAAGCTGACTGCTGGCTGACACACAATCTAACCTAACGGCTATGGATCAGCAGGTAAATGCAGAAATTCCATTAGTTTTCAGACCTGAGGTTTACGCCTTTCATTTCAAATGAAATCAAAATCCTACACATGAATAGGTAAAGCACAGAGTAAAGATCCTTTCTTAAAACCATCCATTACCTATTACATGAGTGCGAGGAAGAAAGCAGTTTCTGCATCTTGTAGATACTGAATTTCTTGTGCTCAATGACTCTGGCAAGGATGGTAAATAGCAGACATAAAAGAGATCCATTTTGAGGAAAAATTAAAACCATGACGAACATTATATTAGGCAATGGGAAATCCTGCAAAGGTACAAAGACAGGCATATTCAGATATGCTTGGTTTTAACAAAATCTCTCCAAGCTTGTGTGAATTGGACTTCCTTACCTAAATCCGAATTTAAAAGTCATAGGCAAACTTGTTTATGCTTGAGAGGTTTTGGAAATGAGCATCCTCATTTAGCATCAGAGGAAGGAAATAGTGCCAAAGGGCATATTACAAAGTATCCAGAATGTTTATGAAAATATTTCTTTTTCCAAACTGAAAGAAAAACACATCAACAGAGAGATTTCCTTCCTTTGTTCCTTCTGTAAGTGTACATACTTTTGACATGTAATCAGATTTCCTACCCAGCTTTATATATAAATACAAGAGATTTATGAATGAATGACACCTGACTTCTTTTTACCATTTGCTCTAAAGAGATATGTTCACTGGAAGTTCTCAGAGCACATGTGTCAGCATTTTGACACAATATACAGACTGAATCCCCAAGTTAATAGCAATGAGTATAATTAATTTCTGGTGTGGTCAGGCAGAACTTCGCTGAAATCACTGGAACCACTTCTGCCAGAGTTGAATTTCTCTGTGAGACTGGTGTATTGTCTGGTACAGAGGCAGAAGTACCTTTTGGAGATAAGGCCCCCTAATATGGAAAGAACAAATCTAGATTCTAGCTTTGTGGCTCAGAGATTTCTTTATTATATACACAGTTCCTGTATAATTATGCCACACACTGTTATTGTTCAAAACGGTGGATGATGATTGTCTTAGAGCAAGAAAATCAATTGTGATTACCTAATCACAATTATGATCACACTAATAGTGGTTTTCTGCTGCATGTCTCGTTCTGTGCATTCAGTTAAGGAAATTGTTCCATGGTTTTGCTATTTATTCAGGAAAAGCATGACTTTTTCTTCTTTGAAAAATTAGCTGTAATATTTGTCTTTAGAGTATGGCATTAAACAGTAAAGAAGCTACTCAGCTTGTTGGGCTCCCTTTTTCTCATTATACCAGCCTACTTATATCTTTAATTTGTATTTTGTGTTTGTTTGTATTTAATCTGTATTTTCCTCTGGCAATAGGTTTGATAGCCTCTTGTTTCATTTTGCACTGATGCTATCTTATAGCTTGATGATTACAAGTGACTTGGTATTCTTTATCATAGCTCTTAGCTATTACAATATTCAGTCCTCATGTATGGATTTCCCATACATTTTCTCTGAGACAGGTAGAATTGTAGCTGTTACACAAAACTGAGAAGAAACAGAAGTCTACACAGTGTAATTTCACCTTACGTGTTCAGTTGGATCAAGAAATGTCTCTTCAACTGGCTTAGAGTAAAAGCAAACGGAAACCTCAAGATGCAATGTCCAGGTCCAGCTCTCAGTTAAGTCCAATAAGCCAATTAAATCACAGCTTACAAAGGAATAAAAAATAGCCATGATCGTTCTGTTTTATCTCACAAGAGATGATAATAGAAATGCTGGTTTATCTTGCCCTTCTGACAGGTATATACCAGCACTTCTCCCGATTCTGCATAAGAACTTTTGAAAAGGAAACAGTGCTCTGTACTCTCCAGTCAAAGGCTGACCTAAATGGTGCTTCAAAATTAACATTCTGTTGGGATATACTAAAATCAGGGCTGTGGAATGCTAATATAAAATATAGCGTCTGAGCCGGCACCATTGCTTATGTAGCACCTTTCATCCCAAAAGGTTCTTGGTGGACTACACACACACTGACAAATGCAGCCACTTGTGGGGGAATGTGGAAGGTGCTTAACAGCATGGCAATGATAAAGGACAATTTAGGATGAGGATGAAGAACCATGTATCAAGTAAACTCCCCAACAGCATGGGAGATACTTGTTCAATGCTGGCAAGAGAGGAATACTGATATGGAGCAGTTTCCTAATGCATTCTTGAATTACCTTGGAAATCACTCATCTAAGTATTGACCGGATCTGACTACATTTAACTTGTTTGGTCTGATGAGATCAGGTTGTATGGCTGCAAGTTTGTGATAAGAAGCCAATGTTAGAAATAAACTGCACATCTCAGAAAAGCAAAGCAGGAACACCCACAACCCTAAACCATTCATACGGAAATTATTCAATATAAACAGGTGATTTCTTCTTGAACTGCTCATATAATAGTCTATATCCATCTATCATTATGAAAACTACATGGATACACAGATTATTGCCATATGAAACAATGCAGATATCTTACGTCTCCTCATAGGTTTACTAGCATTGCTCAGGGCTTTGCTATTTTAGATTAACGTCATCATTCTTTATCTTTATGCTGTGTAGTATTGTCCTCCATTGCGCAGTATTCATTATTACACACTTTGTTATGCAGATGTATATAACATGCACAGATTAAGCTAACCGATTTACTGATACCATAGACATACATTGCACTTAGATCTATCACAGGTATTCCTTATGCTTACAAGACAAAGCAAATGAGTTATCTTTTATATACTAGAGGATCACTCTTTGTAAATGTTGAATGACTTTAGTGGTGACATTATGACTTTGTTTTCCTTCAGTTTGCTCCTAAGAGGATGTAAGAAATAAAAATTCACTGGTAGGGGGAAGGAATACAAATTAAACTATTTTATGAAGACCATTCCTTAAAATTACTCAGACAACAGATTTCAGCAATTGTTCAAGAGCAAAAGCTTTTGTAAGTACCTGAGAACAACAATACAGGTGGAGGAAGAAGAGAGAACATCTTCAACTGAGATCATTCAAGTTTGCCATTTACTTGCAGAAGCATAACCAGAGAGCTACTCTTCAAATAGTGAACTGTCACTTCTCCCCTTGGCCTTGAGTGATGCTTTTCTCTTGTTTTACCTTTGTATTTTTATTTGGTTTCTTTAAGTGCATGCAAAGGATTAGTTTGAAATGATGTTTCTTTTCACACGCTGTGGAATGAGTTGCCCGTTTCTAACTTGCAAACTACAGTGTAGACTAGACAGCCTCCATAACATTTAAATAGAGTTTATAGAGGCTGTAAGAAGCAGCTGGAGTGGAAGTGTTTTGTACAGAGCAGTGTTTGAAAAAATGCTAGATATTATCTCCCTCAGTCCTCAAATACCACAGTAAATGAACACATAAGACAAACCTCATTTCTCCCAGGAAGGGGTTTTTTAACTTACTTTCCTAGAGATTTCTGGAGTTTCCCTTTAAGAAGAGAGTCTGGGATGAAGGCATAACAAATACAAAATTATCTCCTCTTGATAACTTATTTCACTAGTGCATTAACTGCATGAAATGCAATTCTGTATTGCACAAATGCGTGAAAATTAACCATGGGAAACATGCATTTTGCACTGCAATCCAGAACTGAAATATGCATTGCCAACATGCTCCTTTCTAAGCAGTTATCCTGGTTTCAGCTGGGATACAGTTAATTTTCTTCCTAGTAGCTGGCGTAGTGCTGTGTTTTGGATTTAGTTTGAGAATAACGTTGATAACATACTGATGGTTTAGGTGTTGCTAAGTAGTGCTTAGCCTAGTCAAGGACTTTTCAGCTTCCCATGCTCTGCCAGGTGCACAAGAAGCCGGGAGGGGGCACAGCCAGGACAGCTGCCCCAAACTGGCCAAAGGGCTATTCCATACCACACGACGTCATGCTCAGCATAGAAACTGGGGGGAGTTGGCCGGGGGGAGGGATCGCTGCTTGGGGACTGGCTGGGCATCGGTCAGTGGGTGGTGAGCAGTTGCATTGTGCATAATTTGTTTTGTATATTCTTTTATTATTACTACTTTCTCTTCCTCTGCTGTCCTATTAAACTGCCTCTATCTCAACCCACAGGTTTTACTTTTTTTTCTGATTCTCTCCCCCATTCCACTGAGGGGGGGAGGGTGAGTGAGCAGCTGTGTGGTGCTTAGTTGCCGACTGGGGTTAAACCACGACAGCAGTTTAATACTGCAAGTAAATGAGAGCTCACAGTGTTATGCAAGGTACGCAAGGACAAATATTATCAACAAGCAGTAGAGCTAAGACTCGGGTGGACAAAGCTAGGTCTGTACAGCTCAGTTAAATCTATGCTGAGCTTATGTCCCATCCTCACTCACGCTCAGCAGCCTGTCAGACACTGCCTGAATCGAGCTCTGTGGTAGATGATGTTACTGCTCCAACTGTTTATCACCACCAAACAACTGGAGGTTACTGATCCCACAGTTCTGGCAGCACGATGCATGTCTCTAACCTGCCTCAAGCAAAATAACCAGACTAGACCAACAGACGTACATTGGAAGCACAACAGCGGATAGCTGACTCTGCACCGAGCAGTTAGGAATTGCCTGTGTCTTAAAGCAGTCCAGCCCGGAATATGTATCTTGACCCTCCAGGAATGAGCCTTGATAGAGCAGCTTCCTAGAATTTTCTATTAATAGGAAATTGGGAAAATAAACGCATCTGAGGAGAGCAAAATATCTGATATTTTGATTATGGACAAGTAAATAGCTTCAAAAAGACTTTGTGCCAATAAAGACAATTATTGGAACGACATTTTTTCAAGCCTGGATTGAAGCATGCCTAGTATCCACATACAAAGATCATCATTGTAATGGTAATTGCTTTGCCACTCCAGGAGTCCACTCCAGGAGCCTGAGTAGCAGACATAGCTATGATTAAATATCATTCAATTCACCTCTTTGTATCTTTTACCTGGCACCACACTGTTATTTACCTGAACAGTGGTTATAAAGCCCCACAATCCAAATATTACACAATGCAACAGAATATTGCCAACTTGAGACAAGACCACTAGTAAAGCACTCTTCCCTAAGCAAATAATGGTGAGAGCTTTTCAGTACTTTGCGTTAGGTGCTTAACTTTGTCCAAAAATAATCATGAGGAGAGGCAGAAAAGATATTTGACAGAGTGGTTAGGTGGAGGCTTACATTACTATGGATTTTCATTCAGTATCAGCAGGTAGAAGATGAGTTGAATGCACCTTCTAGAAAATGATCTATCCTTTTCTTTCCTCCTATTTGGTTAAAAAAAAACAAAAAAGTTTCAATCCAAACTATTTTTTTCCAAAATGCCATAAAAATGAAGGTGTAAAATTATTTATGTCCTTTGTGATCTCTTTTGGCTTTTGGTCTGACATTACACTGGACTGTGCTCATATCCAAATGACTTTGTAGATAGAGGGCCTCAGCTGCCCGAGTGCTAAGAATTAGCATTTGCACAAAGTTGTACTGAATTATTAAGGTGCCTTCACATTTTGGAGCGCTCCAAAATAAATAGCAATCTTTTGGTTTCCGTTCAAAGTACTTCCTGAAAGCAAAATTAATTAAACTATTAGCACACCTGTAATAAGTAGGCATTCTGACTTATTAGCTGAAGCACACAAAAGCTATGTGAGATATCCAAACGGCTTGCTCTTGCTCCCATTGAAACTACTAGCAGTGCAGTACTCTCATTGTCTTCAGAGTCATAGGAGCAAGCCCGGAGTAAGCAGCAAATTGACAAAAGATAAATCTAATTCTCGATCAACTGCATTAACAATGCATAGTAGACTACAGGACAACAGGAAGACAATGTGTGTGGCAAACACAAGTTGCACAAAGCAACAGCTGATACAGCATATCCCACAAGTGGTAGGCAGGCATTTGCAACATGACTACTTGTATACAATTTGTCCCAGCAGTTCTTGAATGTCTCCTTTACAGGTGGGCAATGTGCCAGAAATCATGCAATTGTGACGGAAAAGCAATTGGAGGCCCATTTAAAAAGTGAAAATCCCTGTCTGCTTCTGCCCCTGAATCTCAAGCAGACCTGACAAACCTGATGACTCCCTATTAGGAAAAACATATTCCACAAATTATCATAAATAACTAAGTGGGATGTATGCTTAGTTTTTGCATGCAAAGAAAAACCTTCATCCTGGCTTGAGTGCATGGAGAACTTTTCAAAGTACAGAATTTCAAACAAGATTAAACCCCAGTAAATCCTCTTTCATTGTGCCTCGCTGTGCAGACTGTCCTTTCATTGAACGCAGGTTTGAAATATGGGGGAGCTGATTTCCCAAAGTGCCATCCTTCATTGGCTCAAATTCTCACAGAGGTTTGTTTTCTCAGCCAACCCTGCGCATTCCTCTCACTAACAAGTGCAACTGTACTACAAAACAGGCGTCAAAATGACTGCCATGCCACAGAATCCATGCTCCTACAAACAAGAAATAGAATTCTGAGAGCCAGATATTGTTCAACCCCATCTCCCAAAATGGTGCAGAATTCCCATCAATAAATTAACCTGACGTTCCTGGTGGTTTTGTATTTCTTGTTCTCCCCATCTTTTCCAAAATGTCCTTTTCAATAAAGTTTGACTAAATCTTCAAAAATTTAAATGAACTGCTCTGGAAAGGGCAAGCAATCAACTTTGAAGCCAAAGGAAAAGAACCATTTTTCATTACAGAATTTACATATCATTCAGAAACAGTATCTTAATTTTAACCTATATGGCGTCCACAAATGAGCTTGAGCCTCACCTGGAATAAACAAAATCTTGCTGAAAGAAAAAATGTACCAATAGCCTTTTTCCAAGTTCTAACAAAAGTCAGGAATTATTTAGGAGAAAAACAGTGCAAGTATTGTAAATATTGCAAATATTTCTTTGGTATGAAGAAACTATTTCATAGCTTTCCTGTGAGGAACTGTGAAACCCATTTTCTTTTCCTGCAAAGGGAAGTAAAAATCTTCTGAAAGTCTACAACTATTACACTCTAAAATATGCATTAGGTACAGAGATAAACTCTCCTAAGAAAACAGTAAGAAAAAATTTCTCATCATGAAGCTGTACAACATTACCCTTCTGGTTTCTTCTGGAATAAAAATGAGTGTTGCAGTGATTAAAAGGATGAAAACCAGCAATTAATTAATTAATTTGTAAGGGCAGAGGAATAAAATCCTTAAAATCCCAGATGTATTCCCATGGGGTTTGCTGAGACATTTTACACCTTCTGAGGCATCTGCCAAGAAAAGGTCAGTTGAACTAATCCGTGCTTACACCTTGGCATCTCCATTGAAACATGTCATCTCTCCACTGTGGAGTTATTACTTGCTGCCTATGACACTAAGTCTCAGAAACAGGCTAGACTTGATCCTGAATGGAGGTGTGACTGATGTGTCTTTCATAAGCCAAAGAAATCTATACACTGGGTGTCTCAGGAGACTAATGGTCCAACTTCCTTTGGAGTATTTTCCTCTTCTGTCTGGCTTTCGGAGCACTGCCTTTCCCGATACAGTAACTACAGAGCGGAAAAGGAACCATCAGTAAAATTCAACATCAAACAATTAACTTTGTGGGATAAAACTCAAAGGAAAGTCAAATGTATTTGCTTATGTTCATTTACCCAAAAACCAGGGCTTAAACATTCACTACTAGTTGTGAATTCATCTTCTCTAACTGTGAAACCACAGCTTCCCTGGTTGGTCTCGCAGGCTTTTCCCACACAAAGCCATCTCTTCATAAATTGGGAATCCTAAAATCTCACAGTGCATGCCTGGCAGCAAACAAACAAATGAAACAACACATCACAGAATAAAAGCAGCCATAAAAAAACCCTCATGTATAAAAATTAGTTGTCAGATAGCTGACAACTCCATTCTGTCTTCCTGTAGCTTGTAATACCCAGGAAACAACCCCTTCACATTTATCACCATTTACCAATACCACTCTCTCAGGTCTCAGAGCTCAGACCAGCTACAATTGCCACCCACTCCATATTCATGGAATCCATCTCCTTCTCATGCCATCTGTTCTTTGTCCTGGACTAATCATGATATATAGGGCAATATGATTGCTACCTGCTCTGAGCGCTGCTCCTAGTGACTTACCGCAGGTTTCAGCAGAATCACAACTGTAAGGCTATGTGTATCGTCTCTAAACCCCTGGTGTAAAACCACTGGAGCAGAGAGGCAAGTTTTAGGACTAGTACACTTCTTAGGCTGTTATCACTCCTTGTTCAGTGCTGGAAGAGAGATTCTCTCTGATTTCTTACCACTACTATCCTTCAAAGCTACATTCGGTGTAAACAAATCTAGTTGATAATGGCTTCTGTTGGATAACACAGGACCATGTTTTGAAATTGGACTTTGAAAGGACTCTAAGATTTACCTCTGAAAATTAGGCTTTGATTGGTCTATTTGGGAGTAAGGCTGGTTATCAGTGATAACACATGCATTTAGACTCTTAAAGAAACCTGACAGGTGCCAGACGTAAGAAATTATCATTTTCCTCTGTGAGTCTGGCTCCATTACACACATGTTCAGATCCCATTTTTGTTAGCCAAAGCCCTGTTTAAAAAAATCATTTTACAGTTTTTAAGAAGCCTGTAGTCATTTATTCAGAATTTTTCCTTTTTATTTCAGTCAGATATTAATAGAACAGCAAAGAAAAATGTTCCCGTGGTTTAAAGAACACATTTTTCTCTATATCTGCCTCTGCTTACACGTGAAGGGGGAAAAGGCTCTGATAATCTACAGTACAAGCAGGAAAGGTGACAAGGGAAAACTTATCTTTTAAAATGCTTTCCTGTTTTACTTCAGGTGAAACAGGCAGTTAAATATGCTAGAGGCTGTTTTCTGTGTAGCCTGGAACACTAAAGAGAAGCAGCATGCTAAATATCATATATAGAGCTTGCACCATAACACAGCAGCTTAGTTACTATAGGAAAATCTGTGACAACTTGAGACGGACGGACAGGAATAGAAGTTTAACCAGTTTTGAAGTAAAAAGTTAAATACCAGTGAGAATGTTTCTTACTATCTGCCCAGTATTAAGAACACTAAATAATTTGAAAAACTACCGTGAGGGTACACCACACATGGCTTTACCCTTGCAAACAAAGTTCGGAAGCATTTTTGCTCACAGGAAAAGCATCTTAGTTTGAATTTGTATGATAAGTAAATATTCCCACTTCTCTGCTGGTTTGGAAGAGAGGTTAATAGAGGTGAAACATTCAACCAACATCTCTAACATACACATTTTTCTGTGCAAGAAATCATTATTATTCCCGCTTCATGATTTTATCAGCCTGGATGTAAGATCTGCAAAATGAAGAAAGGTTTACAAAAAGTAAAAATGACTTTTAGAGCAAAACAGAATTATATATTTATGTTCCTAGTCAGAAAGTAAGCTAGGGCAGTCATTTCATTGAATAAACAAAGACCAAGTCATCACCTCTCTCTCTGCTGTGGTCAAAGTTGGGATTTGCAGATCTCATCCACCGAGACTTGGATCTTCAGACCTATCCAGACTGGTAAGATTCAATTCAAGCAGTAGTAACATTTAAGTGGATTCTATTTCTGTTCTGCTTGAATTAACTGTCTGAAAGATTCATTACTTACATAGTTCAAGGCTCTGAACAAATCTGAATTAACTTCAGTGGTTCATTTTCATAGGACAGAGTTAGTTTGTACACAAGTGCAGTCTGAATTTTATCAGTGACTTAGGCTGGTTTGATATGCATGGGACAAAAAAACCCTAAGGTACTTGAGTATGTTAGAACCTGATTTCCTTAATTCACATTAAAACCAAATGTATAGAGTATTGTAGTTTAAAAAATCTTTGATGTTAATAGCACAAGTGATAAAATATGGGTCTAATCAAAATGACTCAGTATTGCACATTAAACCCTGCAGTACCCAATTACTCATTGCTGTTTCTGGTGAGAAATGTGATATTCAAGGGTATAACCTAACCTGCAGCCATAAATAACACATATATTAAAAAGAACGGATTGATGGCAGGGCTACTAAATGCTGTTCTTTTACTGCATGATCTTAGCTCTGAATCCGTCGGTAGTAGTAGTAGTACAGTAGTTACATGCTACAGTTTTATTTAAAAGCAATCAGCTCCACAGATGCAGCAAAATCATGAAGTGGTTGTGCTTGTCAGAAAGCAACATTAATAAGCTTGGGCTTGGTATGGGGATGATCTTCCTTTAAAAAAAGGACTCACACGTTTTGTTTTGAACTTGTCATTTTGATTTGTCTGGGAGTCTCTTCTTGATTTGCCTTGAAAAACCTTACGAGGGACAAAGGGAGACCTTTTTGGGATGTCTTGTTACATGAAAAGGCTTTATCTTACTGTCCACCCAGTTTGCTAAATAAGCAACCTGTCATGCTCGCATTAATTCACTCAGGCCAAAGCTGAAATTCATTTTGAAGCTCGTATTTCAGCATTTTTCTTCTTGAATCTATTGAGCTTGGTGTGTACAAACACAAAGCTGTCTGTCATAGAAAGGGAAAACAACTAAAAAAA
>VYZW01049608.1:16260-28495 GCA_013401315.1 Balaeniceps rex
CCAGGGCTTCTATCTAACCCTAGATTCGGGAGCTGGTTTGCACTTACTGAAGATTTAGTGTAAAAAACACAGGATCCCTTAATACTTAACTCCTCAAGGTTCCTTCCACAAGTATTCAGAAATTCAGGCACGAAAGGAGGATTTTTATAGCTACTCAGAATTTTAAGGGACAGGTATTGAGGTTTTGGTAAGCATTGTTTTAGTGGTTTTATTTTTCNCATCTGGCTGCTTTCTGTGCTTTTGCCACTCGGGGAGAATGTCATTTATAATCAGTTTCAACAAATACCATATGCATTAGGTTGGGAAAACAAATGATATTTCAATATTACACATTGTAGAAGAGTTTCAAGTTCACCAGACTCTTCAAGTTGTTTGGTTTGGTGGGAGTGTTTTGGTTTTTTTTTGTTTGGTGTTTTGTTGTTTTTTTTTTGNAAAACAACTCTGAAAAAATAAGCAGAATTTCATTAATCTTTTCATGTGTTTGAAAGTTCAGATAGTAAATATTTTAACAGTGCTTCTAATTAGTTAACATAGTCATCTAGTCTTGCAAGTAGAACGTATGGAAAATTTCTACTGAAGTTGAATGTTAACAGATGGGACTTTACAAGCAGTCAGCATTTATCTAATCCTCCTTCTATTTGACTAAACTGGAGTTTTACCACTTGCTTCAAGGAAGAACAGGTTTAGGCCAATTTCAAAATTCCTTTGCTATTAAGTACATAATAACTACCAGATTTGGATAAAGTTGCAGTCTCATTTTCAAGACAGCATGATAAGCATTAATATTTTTAAATACCAATTACACTCACTCCATTCTAACATTTTATAACAGACACATTAAGCAGGACTGAATTGCTATTCAAGCCACTAAAATCTTATAATATGATCTTTTGAACCTCAGCTCAACAGCAATGTGAATGACACTGAAGGAATACACAGAATGACTTTAGAAGCACTTCAAAAAATCTGACTGCCCATCCTTTAGATTACAAATGCAGATTCCTTTGTGGAAGTACACTAACTTTACAAGTGTAACAGCAAAATATTATCAGCCTGACTTCAGGTGTGTTGGCAACTCCATTCCTTCTGCATGCTTGGAGCCTTATACATTGCAAAATGTGTCTTAGCAACTGAAAAGACATTTTCTGACAAGACATACAAATCACTTGAATGATCAAAAGACCTTGTGCACAGAAGCTCACATAACCTAATATTCCTCAGCATTCAGAAAGAGACGTATACTAATTTGTACTAACTAGGGAATTGATTCTCCCGCACTGCTCATGAGCAATGTACTTGGCAAGTTACAAACAGCACATTATCTGTAGATTTAATTTTTCATGGAAGGCTGTAATCAGCACTCCCCTTACAGTGCTGTTATTTCAATGGAAAGTGCTCCGAGCACAGTTAGGCATTTTGTCTCCAGATAGCACTATAGGAGGGGTATGATTGTTATTGCACCTGCAATGCCCTCAGCAGATTAACTATTAGCTGCATCTCACATGTGCTACCAACCAGAAATATTAACTCATTACAAAAATAAAGGAGTCCAAAAGAGCTATGCATTTGTTCTACCAGTCTGTTATGCATGCTGTGCCCTGGACAGGGATGGCTGGACTCGCTGCAATTCTTTAGTGAAAGATGTAAGGTGTCAGAAGTGATTTTTACAGAATAGCCTCTGTAGAGACCTGTCCTGGCATAGTTAGCACCAGCCTGAAACAGCTCTGCTCTGATGTTAACATGGCATAAACAGTTGGGTTTAAAGTTTTCAGAGATTAAGCAAAACCTAGGCACCAGAGTCTTTTCCAAGACCCTTCTAGAGGAGTGTTCTTTCTAGTGCTTCTTTTGAAAGCAAAGTCCCTTTTCCCATGACTTGTGGCTGCTGCCAGAAGCTCAGTGGGCTAAAGAAGGTCTTTCCCAGAAGTCAGCTTTGTCATAGCAAGAGAAATGTACAGTTATAGTTAAGACAAGCCTACCTCTGAGTATGTCTCCCTCCATATTCACAGATCTCAGGCATTATTTGGGTGAGGCCTTTCAAGAGTCCAGGGCTCTCCACCCCATGTACCTTCTGCTCCTCGTGGAGAAATTTGAGTTTTCTCTCCCCTCTGTAAGCCACTTTCAATCTCCGTAATTTGGATACATTAGGATGTGGGTTTATTTTGTCAGCCTCTGCGAATGCAGACACTATCTGACCTTTTTTATCCTGTTGACTGCCATCGTCAAATGCAAACCAGCAACTTCATCATGGGTTTCCTATTCACCTCTCCACGCTAAGTCCCAAAGACCTCTTGTTGAGGAATGTTTTTTGGCCTTGACATGTGTTTCTTCCTTATGTTGCCATGTGGATCCATCAATCTTCCTAAACATGTCTATTAACCAACAGGCAGCTGTTACGAGAACATCCTTTGCCTACATACATACAAATTTGTGGTCTGTAGATAGGTCTCAAGGATGGACAACATTTCCTGGAAGTCTTGGCAGCTGCCACCAGCTTCCTTTGCACAATTCCTTAGCATAGCACCTTATTTCATAGCATTTCCATTAGCATAGTGTCTTATTGCACAAAACAAGCCATTTTTGGTTGCTTATCCATACCACCTAGTGGCTAAAATGATTGATTTTTTCCTTTTCTAGCTAATTCAGTGTTCACTAAAACAGAAATAAGGATTAATTTAGTGAAAGCACAATACTAATTAAGCTCTTCTGGTAAATAGACATCACACACTGAAATATGGGGAGCATGGAAATTACAGCTAACAACCACCCCTATGACCCATATCACTTATCAGCAATGCAGCCTCCAGAGAGTATTCTTGGCTTTCAGACACCTCAATCAGATTTTGCTGAATAGATGAACACCAAGCAAGCAGAGGAAATACTATCACACTGCCACAGGTTAGCTCATACAGAGCAGCACTGTTGACGAGCACTGTTGCTCTAAGTGCTTCACAGTGTTGGATCTACACTGGAGCTTTTAACAGGTTGCTACCAGCATTATATCTGAGCCACCTAGTAAATGTAAGTTCAGGACTCTTCACAACTGTATCTTAACTCCCATAACTTAATTGCAACCCCGGATTGTGGGTCATTACCACCTGTAGCATTCAGCTTTTCTTTATGTCCCTGAAAAAGATAGAAACATCTTTTACTTAATAATGAAGTGCTTAAAAGACATATCCATGCTTTTTCAGCCTCGTCAGTTTAGAGAAGTTTGTGGGAGGTTTTGGTGGCCTGAATCATGAACTATAATACCAGCAATTTCATCAAATGGCAGGTGCTGAGCTAGAACCATAGGCACATTCCATTCCAGGTAAATTAAAAACAGTGAGGCCAGTATGGAGCAGCTACCACAGTGTGTGGCTTCTGAAATAGAAGATTATCTTCTGTCTTTGGATGTTGAAGTCTGAACTGAGTGCAGTTTCCAAAGTTCTGGGTGTATTATATAGTTTTTAAACACAAAAATATGATTCTCAAATAAGTGTTTTGTACAAAACTCCAACAACAAAACTCCAGAGATCAAATAAATACAAATTTAAGAAATATGCCAAAGAAGAAATGTTGTTTGTTGTGAGAATTTCAGCTATATAAAAATGTGATATCTTTAAAACAGCTACATAGAGGATAACTCTAAACCAGCTCCTCTGAGATTTATTGTTCACATTCTGAATAAGACTAGGGGCCCATGTGAAAATGAAAAATGCTATATGCAGAACCGATAAAACACTTTCCCCATTACTAATCTGCAGAGCTCTACCATGAGATGCCAGTGGAAGATACCGTAGAAGCATTCAAAATAGCAGCATTTGTTTCAATATACAGAACATTATCAGTGTTAAGGAAAAAGATTGAGTAAATGAAGTTACTTTAGGAGTTAAATTAACAGATATTTAGACATGGAAGGAAACTTTCTTTATAGACAACTTCCTTGCAGGATGCTTACATCTCCCCCTGAAGTATCCAGTGCTGACTACCACTGCAGATAGTAAAGACCTAGCTGGGATGTGGATTTGATCCAGTCCAAAGTTGACACTTGTGAAGTCACATGCAGCTATTGCATTCAACAAAATCGTCAGACTTCATTAAATGCTTTGTTTGTAACAGAAAAATCCAAGAATCTGTCTTTAGTCATTTAGAATAAACTGCCTGAGGTTTGCTTTTTAAAAACTTGCCTTTGTGCACGTCTACGTTTGCCCTTGATTTACTGCTATACATACAGAGCACTCAAGATCAGAGATCTTATTTCTTTTTACCCTCCTCCACAAAAGCAAAAAGTAGTAACTAACCCGGTCACATACTGAAAACATGTTGGACAGCTTTAAAATCCTTCTTTGTGTAAGAGAAGTTGACTGAAAAAATCAGATGCCAGACCAGGTGGCAACCCCATAACTGCTGGGAGCTGGGTGTGGGAAAAGGACACAGCACACCCCAGCCTATGCACTTACAGCTGTGACAATGCTTTGCATTTTGGTTTACTGCTCTCCCGAAAGAGTAAATGTGTGTGCTTGCTCCTCCACAGTTTAAAAGCATACTGTAAATGCATTGAGTTTTGCAGGAAAGTCTCTACCCCAACTCGAGAGCCAAAGTGCCTGGCAAAGCAGGGACCATACAGTTTCCATGGGTACAGGTCAAGAGAAGGATTTCCCCAAGCACTCACTTCTCATTTATCTGATGCTCAAGATGACACCAAGAATCTGCTCAAGTTTTGAGTGAGAAGCAGACACTAGTGTTGAGCAATTGCTGAAAATACAATACACTTGAAATCCAGACAACTTCAATTCAGGCTATGTTTCCAGCTGCAAAAGCCCTGGCAGGGAGACCCAGCTAGAGCTGAGCCTCAAGCAACTTGGCAGGGGATGCTGGACACATTGAACATGGCAGACACGTAAGGCATGCAAGCAGGTGGCTCTGGCTTTAACCCAGTGACAAAGAGCCACACAAAACTGAAGGGGATGGGGGGGCATGCAATGAGACATCAGGGGCAAACCCTGCCTTCTCTTGGGGTGCCACGCAGGCATTTGTAAGCCTTCATGAGGCTCCCCATAGAACCACCATCTTAAAAGAGCAAAGTCCAATCACTCTTTGTTCCCAGGGCAGCACCAGTGCTCCTGACCTAATCTGCTGCTCATCCTCTAATCCACCCCTCCTCAAGCAATGAAAGGAATTAAAAGCCACCCTTGAAAATGGGCCAGTTGTAAGAAGCCAAACCATTTTGTCCAACTGATTTGTATTCGTGAATCAGAAGCTTCTCCTCCCACCACACTTCAACATCTCTAAAACAAAAAGTTACCAGGTGAGGTCTCTTCTTTCAGCTGCCAAATAGGGCCTCAAAATACCAAGCTGAATTACAGACAGAAAATTCCTCCTGAAGGAGGAACTGCTGCAGTTGTAGTTCTTTGTGCTATACCTTATTCACTTTCGGACCTATTAGCACCCCTCATCTTTCACTCCCATTCCTTCTTCTCACCCCATTCCAATGCTGCTGCTTTTCTAAATGTCTGGGAACAAAAAGCAAATCAAGAAGTCAGAATCAGAAGACAGATTCAGACTCTTGTGAGTAAAATGGACGGTTTAAGCAACAGCTTGCATTTGCCATTTATTTTTGTGCACTGCAGGCTTTTTCCCCTGATTCTACGTAAAAGATTGGACTGTGAGAACCCAGCTCACCCAGTTTTTCTTGTCCATCTGGGAAAGATTTGGGTGGGGGCTGGCCTCTGGAGGATGCCTTTTCACAGGAGGTGTTCACCCCACAACACTGCCCACTATCTGAGCAATGTTCTTGTCTCTGATGTCTCACACCAGATGCTCACAATGAATATGCCAAGCTTTTCCCCCTCAGTCCTTCTGTGTCATCCCTACAAGTTAGCTGCCTCCTTTGCTCTCCCTTACTAGTTTGTCAGAAAAGCAGCCTTCAGCTTTTGTAGCCTTTAGAAAACAAAAAATTCACAGATCCCCAGTTCAGTATCTTGAAGAGTTTCAGCAAGCAAAGACAAACCCCCTAAGAGGAAATCCTTTCAAAAAATAAAAATTCCTCTCCTTAGTTTAAACAGTGGAAAGATGTCACTTACCCGTGTTTGCTAACAAGTAAACAAAACCAGGGGAAAACCCAGGAGAAAATAAAAAGGACTTTCTGTAGGATTTAATGGCCAAATGTCTAGCTTGTCCTCCCCATTCTTTACAAGATCTTCCTGGCTCAATCAAACTAACCAGTTTGAAAATCTAATTTGAATTCTTAAAAGCAACTCTAATTTATCATGTTCCTTTCTAAGGTCAAATCTATTCTGTATTCTTTTTTCAAAGTTTCCCAGCATGGTAAGTACTGTAGCTGCATAATAAAAGGAAACACAATACTTACTTTATGGAAAACTTCCTTGAAAAAGAAAATAGCTCTGCAGTGCTGTAGCTATTATGAATTTCAGCTTTTATAATGCACATTGGTATGCTCATTGGTTTTCACAAGAGCCTTGTACTCCTTGCAACTGCCAGACATTGTTTTTTACATATATATGCACGCTTATACATATATATGTAATGCTCAGAGAAGATAAATCAATTCAAAAGATGCCAAAGGGCAGCAAACTTGGGAATTGTATCTTAATACCAGTGCTTTGCTAAAACTTTTCTTTAAGTAGAACAGTAGTTGATGGGCTTTGCAGGACCATAGGATAGCTCAGGCATCTTAATTGCTAAATACCAGTATTAGTTTCGAGTATGGCTGCCACACTGATAAATGACAAACTGGAAAGCCCAGAAAATGCACCAGAAGTAATGGAAGATGAGTTTAATACATTTGGCTATACATAGGAAGGACAAACTTCAAATTACAAATAGAGTTCTCTTCTCTAAGGATTATCTAAGCTCACAAGGGATGCAGAACTCCCTGCAGACATAGAACTTACAATGCTGTGGAGCAGCACCACATCTCAGATTTTGGCCGCAATTTTCAGAAAAGCCTGAGTCAGTTCTAAATACCACTGAAATTAAATACCTACAGATAATTTCATTTCCTTGAATAAGCAGTTGTGCAGAGCTACTAATAATTCAGGTCACTAAGTCAGTGCTGCTAAAACCTTGGTACCATATTGCTCCACAGTAGAATAAACACTTGGTTTCATTGGGGAGTTATTTCTATTGTTTTCACTGGTCCATTTTTTAAAACTTTTGACATAACATGGGGCTCTCAGGACCACGAATCTAGCCTTACAAGGATTCAAAAAGGGGAAAAATAAGATAACTTCCTTTAGAGTAGTTCACTGTAGCAACACTGCAGGATGTTGCAGGAATAAAGGCAGTGGTTTGTTCTAATGGGACATGACAGTAGTTGCTTCCCAATGGCAGAGGGAGTCTACTGCTATTTCTAAGCATATGGGATATCACTACACTCATCTCCATGCCAGGACTCTACATGGCCCACCAGATGTCTTACACTAGAGCTATTTTGAAATATAGATTTGAGCTTGGTGACTGGATCTAAGCAACACAGCAAGACATTTCTTTGTCAGGCAAAGTGTTACTCTTCAAATATCTTGCAGTAAAGCTGTTTGCAATGTTAGACTGAATCCTGAGGGAGGCAGGCTAACAGGGAAAACACAGGCAAGATGTTTAAAAACATAAAAGTCGCTGCAGAACAATGCAGATCACAGCCTAAAACTTGTCTCAGCTGTATTCAATATAGCACCAGCACTGCCAGAGCTGGGTCCATGACACACTCATTTCAGAATGGGCATAAACATGCATTTGTAGGTATGATCTTTGGCACCTAGCTTAAGAAATAGGATGTGACCATCTAGCTCCAACAGGCACATATTCATATGCCCGTACACTGAGTTTCAGTTCAGTATCTGACCACCAAGTCCCAATTTGATGGACTAACTACCGATTTGGAAACTTCCATTTCTAGAGGCTTTGGAAAATCTGGAGCTGATTTATTCTCTGAGGTGTTGGGTGATTACAGGGCAGGCAAGCAGAAAGGTCTTTGTGTCTAAGGCACAAGACTTTTGCTTTCAGTGGTGCCCCGTGGCAAACTCAGTCCAGAGGTTAATGGATGAAGCACAACTAATGAAGCCCTGCAACCAGTTTTTATACTAGCTCTCAGGCTTTTAAATTCAGCAAGCCTTTGTGGTTATGCTTTTCCCCACCTTTTAAAAAAGTTGTGAGAACTTCAGAATTCTTCAGCAGTGAAATCTGATGCTCAAGGAAAAGAAATACAGCTGCAGTTCTCACTCTAAGAGCATGTAAGGGACATAGTGTGGGTACTGTGCCTGGAGGGTTTTCATTAAGTCCCAGAACTCAACTGTCAAAATTCAGGCTAGCTCACAGAGACAGGTTTCCCTGTTGGCAAACAAAATGCCAGGGAAAGGGGAATGGTTTTCTAGCCAACAGTGTTCACTAAACCAATGTTTACCTAGACTCTTTTCTGACTCTTTAGAACAGTGCCACATGCAGATCCAAACGCAGTCAAGCTCTATGCGCCAAGATTTCCCCCAGCTTATTCATTATACCCAAGGCAACATAGTCTAAAAAGTCCAGCCTCCCCAAAACATACACACACACCTCCCCCCGACACACCCCCAAGAGAAACTGCCAGAGAAGCCTTGACTTAGGAAACCATTTCTGTTAGTGCTCCTTGCTCAGGGGAGTAGGTACATGGGTGTTCCCATGCTTTGCTGAACAGGGATGGTTTCTCTCAGCCATCTCTCATCCTGCTTCTTCCTTCAGCAGTGCCTTTGGTTTTTGTCTTTCCCTAGTTTTGACTAATAGATCACCCAAACAGGCAGCTTTTCCACATTGGCTGAAAACAGGATCTCCTACAACAGGGCTCCAACCTCACTGCAAAAAAGGCATACAACAGAAATGACTGAAATGTGGAGTAAAGTCTTAAGACCATTTTGGAGATGACATTGTTGAACAAGAGATTCTCATCCCCTCCCCCTGATATTGAGACTGATGATTTATGTAACCAAATTATGAATCATCAATATCTATTTGTTGTACCAGTGTGTAATTATTCCTCAGTCAAAGCAGTTCCCTGCATTTGTTCATGGACATTTGGACACATTTTGAGACTTCTGAAGGCAAATAGACACCAAGAGATGACAAGCCTGTCCAATAACATACTGCTTTTCACAATAGTCACGACAAGGGAATTATAGGCTGTTATTCTGGTTTTGTTGGCTGGAATGTTTTTAACTACTTATTGTTTATTTAAAAACCAATAATCCTCCATTTTAAAGATTCACAGAGCAAATAAGATGACTCGTTTTTCTGAAAAGAAAATTGCCGTGCAGACGTAGATGGTCATGCAACCAGTCTGAGGTGACAGCTGGTATTTAAAAGGAAAATTAATTCTTCTCAGTCTGTCAAAACAGGGACCTCATCTTCCAAAGGAAGTGTGAGATTGCTTAAGACCCTGCATATCATGAAGTCACTGACAGGAAGAAGAAATGAGGTGAAACTAGAAATCATCTTTCCCCATGAAAGCTGCAGCTCGCTTGCAAGCCCTGCTCCCACATACCCCAGGAGGTCCTCTGTAGGGTAGCAGAGGAGTAACGCTCATGTAACAATGGTGACAGTCCAACAAATCCTAGGGAGACGGTGTCTAACTGTACAATAAAGGCTCACGCTTAGCTCCTGCTCACACTCACTACTTTTATAGTCTGCTTTTAAGCCCTGAGACATATCTGCAAAGATGAGAGAATGGGGCTGTTCAGAGCCACGATTGCCCCTCACTGTGTGATGCCACCACTAACTTATTTCAGTCTAGAGCACAGCTTATCCTCTGCTACATCCCCCAACCTGCTATCGGGGGTGCTGTTCAGTGAGTGCTCCCTGTTGGGTGCCTAGGAAAACCAAAACTGCTGTGTGCACTGTGCTGTGCATCCCATGTTCAGCTCCACTGCTTTTCCCTGCCTGCTCCTGCCCAGCAAGGACTACCTCATACACACCCACTGCACAGCAGGAATGCCCAGGAACAAATCCTCAGCAGCATTTGGGGAGGTCCTTGGTGCTGTATGTACCAAAAAAGATACTCTAAATGGAATTTAACTTCTTGGCCCATGCACATTTGTGATACTATGCTCAAGTTGTCTGTTTGAGGAGTGTTTTGATAGCTGAGGCAAAACAAAGAAAAATAGTAACGTAGACATTACTTACACAGTTTGTTTTGTTTCAAAAAGAATTCAAAGCAGAATTATTCTAAAAGATGTGTTGGGACACCCTTTAGCTGAAATACATCAATTTTGTGCCATGTATTTCCAGGCAGAGACTCCCATGTATTTTAAGAGCTGCCCAAATATGTATATGATCATCTTCAAATCATAAGCCTTTACATTTGTTGTACAGGTAAACCTCCACTAGTGTAGTACCTGATGTTGCCTCCATCCTCCCACAACCCCACAACACAGGAAAGCACTACCAGCCAAATTAGAGGTGGACATGAGGTCTAGAGAAAAATAGGGCAAGCTCTTAAGACTAGCCTGCAGCCAACTTGACAGAAGTCACACAAGAAGCACCTAGCAGAGCTGGGAACCAAGCATTAGGCACACATATCCTGAGGCACGTGTACTAACACTAGCTTACACCAGCCCTCCCCTTCAGTAAAATACTCAATTTAGTTTGCCTTCAGGCTGTACGCTTTGCCATAGTGGGATTTTCACCAGGAAAGGAGACTATGAGCATACATACACACATATAGGAGGCATGCAGGTGAACGCACCTGATTTTAAAAACACAATAGACAGCACATAGCTTTAACTTGTCAAAGGCCTGCCACAGACCATGCCACATGCTCCTGCCAAACTGATGATCTGGATGCAGATCATGGGCTCTGACTGCAGATGTTAGGAGTGCACCATTCCTAACAGATGCATAATCTGATTAAATATGAAATGAAATGATATTGTCAAAACCCATTAATCACTCTTTCAAGACACATTAATGTAGGCTTTACTGACAGCTGTGATGATTATACTGTCTCTGCAGGTACTGTTGCTCATCAAAGTTACCCATTGGGTCTTTAAAGAAGAAGAGATACTCAGTATGCAGAATACACTTAAGTGCACTGTGCAGATATTTCTATCATGAAAAGTGTTTGGATTACTTATATTCCTGCAGCTTTCTCTAGGTTATTATCTGATTTCTATGTAACCCTCCACATCCATGCATTGTGCTAAGATAGTGATAACTTGTCAAAAATACATGGAGTCAGAAACAAACTGCAAGCATGAGAGGTCCATGTATTAAAATACAGCTCCATAGGGGATATTCTACAATCTCTCTGCATAACTGGGGGAAACCTGCAGGCATCTGAAACAGAATAAAGATTGGACCAAGCACCTTGCACGCACAGAATGCATTGCACAGAAAGGACTCCCCACGATTAGGGCCTAAATATCATAGGCAGAGAGTTTCAGAAAAACACTTACATCCAAACCCCATGTTTAGCCAACCAAGCCTTGATTTTCAAGGCTCTTCAAGTACCTGTTGACCTCCATGACAAATGCTGGTGCCTGGATCCTCTCAATAATTAACCAGTACAAAACCCAAGTTTAGTTCTTACCACTTCAGAGCACTTGCTGTGTCTTCCTGTACTTCAGTCTGCCAGTGCTCCTCCAGAAGAGCTTTCCATAGTTTCTATAGGTCCTATCTTGTTTCCCCTTCACACACTACTGTTTTTCAGAACCACCCCCCTTTGCCTCTGTGCATATAGCTACAATTCTTGCACAGAAATACTAGGATAGCAACTTAGATGCATCAAGATTTAGTAAACACCATCTGTTTGCATCCCTTCCATGCTGCACCACCATCTTGGGACTGACCCTTCTGCTAGCAAGGCAGGACACTCCAAGCTTCTGTTCTTCAGGCCTGGGACCCATAAAAAAGGAGCATAGCAGGGAGAGGACTTCATAGGGCTCCTACGTCAACCGAGACGGCCTCTCCTTTAACAGAGGCATCCAAATATCTGGCTTCTTGGCCTGAGAATTAAGTCTGCATGCACTCTTATTTTATCTCAGTGGGTCCAAAGGAGACAAGATGTGAATCAGTCTTACATCCATGCTAGCTTCCTTTATTCTGGTCTCCTATGCCCTGAATGCATCTACCACTATAAACCATCCATTGCCAAAGTTATCTGCTCATTTATGCACAACTAGAATTTATTTCTACATCTGATTTTAGCCTTTTCTCACCTTCATTTATTTGATTGCAGCCTTGTTATATGGCTTCCTAGACCTTTGAATTA
>VYZW01049615.1:14288-30899 GCA_013401315.1 Balaeniceps rex
GCGAGGTTGAGTAGGCTCCTTCTGCATCCTCCGCTGCTCCCCGCGGGGCTGGCGGCGGCCGTACCGCCGTGGGCCGGGCCGCGCTCTTCCCCCGGGGCGGCGGGCGGGGCCCGCACTTGTGTGTCCCGTTCCCCCCACCCCGGGGCTGTGGCGCGGAGGGGTGCGACCGTAGGGGGGCGCGGGGTGAGGGGAGGGGATGAGGTGCCCGCCGTTCCCCTCAGGGCTGGGGCGTGGGGGGCGCTTTCCCTGGGGCACTCGCAGGCCCTTGTGCCGCTGGAGGGGGGTCCTGTGCCTCCCCCTCACCCGGGGGCCGTCTCGCTGCACCCCCGGCCGGGGCGTTGCGGGGCAGCCCGCCGTACCGGCTTTGCCGCCGTAGCCGTGAGTGGGGCTGCGGCGTTGCTGGAGCCGGCGAGCTGGCGTGTGGGACTGTTCGCTACTGACGGTGTCTTCTTGATGTAATGGGGGTTGTGTTTCTTTGCACGTAAAGTGACACATTAACAATAAACTGCCTGCTAAAAGTAATAAACTCAACATGCAGTGGACTCTAAAAGAAGCTGTAAGTGAATTTCCGCTTTTGGGAGAAGGCTGCTTGTGTGAGTACCTGCTGTGTGCTTGGTTGATATATCTTTTTATCCCGCCTTTTTGACAGTTATTTGTGGTCTCCCAGGGAACAGTTGAGCTTTCCCTGTGTGGTGACTCAGGTTGGGGCAACTTGTTGGAGCGGGCAGGTGTTGAGTCTTGATGTTTTGGGAGACTCTGAAATCTTGTCTGTTTCTTAAGTGTATTTAAAAGATCTAACATTGTTTGTCAACGTAATGGATGCAGGTGCTTTTTCCAGTTACTTGTGCTAGGTACACAAAAATGATTTACTTGAGAAACCTTTTACGTAGGAGTCCACAGATCTTCTGTGCATTCTTAACACTATCTACCTGCTCTTCTGTGACAGAGATAAGCTAAATCTCAAACCTGGTGCAAGTTAATATAAAGCTAATTGTAACTCATTTACTTGAGGATATCACTGTGTCCTGATTTCCTCCCTGTTATGTTTTACTGTAATTCGTGCCCATCGTAATGGTGGCAGAGAAATGTCATCAGAGGTAGGTTTTTCAGAGAGAGTGTTTAATTGTTGTAAGCTGTGCAATTATTTTAAATCTTTTTATAAAACCTCTGAAACATTTCATGGAAAACCCAAAAAAGATTGTTGGTAAGGCATTCAACTGTATGTATTTCCTGTCAAGAAGTATGAATTAAAACCAGAATGGGGAATACTGCTATCAGAAGTGCTGAAAACATGAACTTGCACAGTCAAGCTTTGATTTACTTTTTTTTTTTTTTATTTAAAAATGGGTATGTGCTGAAGACTTGAAGCTTGAAAAATGTAAGAGAATTCCCTCCTTCCTGCCCCGACGGAGTACTCCTAGCTAGAATTGATTATTATCACAATGGACTTACCTGGTTTTTACAGTTTAGGTTTCTTCTCATGACTAAAATCTTGCAATATTTACTCAGTATTAAAACAATTAGCTCTGTGATTTTGAAAGGTAGTACTTCCCTTTGGGATCTGGCTGCATGTTGCCTTCACAAGGAGGCCTTGTAACTGAGGGAAGGCAGAAGCAAGCATTCATACGAGGCCTTGAAATTGTGTCAGGCTAGAACTGGTGTATTTTTAGTGTCCACTGCTTTTAGTTGATAGGTATAGGTATTACCATAGAATAAAGAACCGGAGGCAAGAAAATACAGAAATCTAATACTCTGCCTTAAGGCAGGGTGGAGATATGACTGGTCAATAACAGGATTTTAAAGTAATGCTAGTTTGACTTTTCTGTTAGTGTCTTTAAAAGTTTATATATTAAGAATCAGTATGTGGGGTTCTGGATTAGAGAGGAGATTGCAACTGTTATGAGGAAGGTTCACCTCAGAGTGGGCATTGAAATCCCATTCCTGTTGAGAGTACCTGATGTTATACGAGTCGTGTCTGTGCATGACAGTCAGTGAGAACCTAGCGTTGCAAGAGGTGCCCCTGGCTTTGACAGCTCTGTTATTACAGGAGTTCTTAATGGCTAAAAAAATGTCTGTGCTTTTGTCTTTGGAATTGAACCACTGATGGTAATGCATAGGCTAGATTGCGGTGTGTAATGTTTTCTCTCTTGAAGATCCTGTCTGTAAGACCCTGCATAAAGTGCTCATGATCCTTATTGTGCCTGCTTGTGCTAGCAGTTTCTGTGGCTGCTTGCTCTCTTTGTAGAGTTGAACCAAGGATAGCAATGGCCATAGATTTCCCTTTATTTTGAGCAAAGTGCTTCCCAAATGGAAGCAGGGCAAAGGAAGCAGTCCTATGGCGTTAGAATGTGCTAACCCTTGCGTTGGAAATGGCCTTGGAGTGGTGGACTTCACGGAGAGCGGTCTGTAGAGTGGTTTGGGTGGAGCTGCATTAAGGCTAAAGCTGAAGCATGGAGAGCTGCCTGTTTGATGTGTGCACTGAGGATACAGCTGTCGATCCCATTTTACACTAACATTAAACTCCCACATTTCTCCTTCAACCCGTTGTTAAATGTGGGATACAGTGGTGTTACACTGGAAATTTTTGTGGCACTTATATAAAGTGTTTATGAAAAGAAGAGAGACTTGTATGTGATTTACTCATTTGTGACAAAATATTCATACATCTGTATGTATACGGGATTTAACTGTCTTGTTTGGGGAATTTGTTAGCAATATTTATACAACTATAAAATTTCTTAACTAGGTATGCACTTGTAAGTATCTGTAAAAGTATATTTCTTTAAGACAATTTTTTTGTTTGTTTGTTTGGGGTTGCACAGCACTTAGGTTAATGAAACCTGTAGGGTTAAACCATGAAGTTCATTGTCCAGGGTGATGTGCATGCCAATGTTTTGCCTGGGTTGGAACAGCGATTAGACAAAGTCATAGGGCAAAAACGTACCAAGGGTATTTTTTAAACACAAAGATAAAAGTTCAGATATTTTTGGGCTGCTTATAAGAGGAAGCTGGAAAAATATCACTGTATATTTACCCTACTGCTGTCATTTTTTTCCCTGAGCTTTATTATTAATGAGTGTCAGATACAGGATATTGGGCTACTCGCGCCGTTGGTCCGTCCCAATACAGCCATCCTTGTGTTCTGTAGTCGGGTTCTGGGACACTCAGGGTACATGCCATCGGTATCTCTGGAACAAACTTCTTCTGTTTATCTCAAAGAACTAAATGTGCTGCTTTGGCAAAACTGACATACCTTCTTTACATCTTTTAACTGCGGGGAAATGGTTGAGTGATGATGAAATCTAGTTTTCTGTCTTTTTTTCATTTGCTGCTAACATGCTGCAGACATTTTATCTGAAACATCTCATAATTGTTCTCAGATCCAAAGCTACAAAATATTTGGTAAACATGAGGTAACATCATTTGGAACTTGGTTTGGAGTGTCATCACTTGAAAATTGAATGGAAAAATAAATCTGCTTTAGATTAAAATATTGAGCATATGAGCAGCTTAACTTCACAATGTTGTTTGTATCAGCAGGATGCTTTATTCAGCTTCAAAAGCCAAGGAGATGTGGATTTACTTTGCCTGTGGTCCTTTGTATCTTTGCAAAGCAAAATAATTTGTGCTTCCAGGGTTGTACAGTTCTTTTCAAGTGACTCTCTAGCCTTTTACATTCTCCTTCCTAAAGCTGTAAACGGTTAAAATATCACAGCCGAGAAGGTTTATCTCAAGGAATTTACTGTGTGGTGTGGTGAAGAAGATAAAGCTGGTAGGAGTCATGCTAATGTAATGCTGCCTGTCTTTAAATACTGAAGGGAAAAATCTTGAACACCTTTCCTTCTCCTTCACCCCAAACTGCAGGAATCAAGTTTTCTTCTATTGAGTTTGGCATATTATGTGTGTAGTCTAGTATATATGTACTCAGTAACGTAGGGTCCTAGTTAATTTGTGATTTTTGTCTTGTTGCTTGCTTATGAGTATTTGGGATTGGTCACTGCTTTAAAGGGTGTACTGTCTGGGTAAAACCCTTGCCCTGTGGATGTGGCAATTCACTCTCCAATACTCCATTTGCTTGAAGGTTTATAGTGGGCAGCTGAGCTTGAAGTACTTTTCTTAGGGATAGGAGATAGATCTCCGAAATACCGGGAGCTCTGTCTTTTTGTCTTTCATCATGATTAATGCCAAATTTTGTTTCGGATATCTGGTGTTTTTCCTGGCCAAAGCTTACTGCTGTAGACTAACAGTAGTAATTTTATTTCACTTATATGTTGTTTTACAGTCCTTTAAAACAAATGTAATTTACTTCAAGATGGCTTCATGACAGAATTGGGTGACGCAAATCCTGTCTGTTGATTATGGAAGTAGATGACTAATATTTTTGTAAAGCAGTGCTGGCATATCTTTAAATAGCAAATGTTCTCTAGATGTGTATGGTTGTTAGTTGAGTGCTTGTGGTCATATTTAGATGAAAAACATGAGAGCGTGTATGTGTGTTTTGTATCTGTGTGCGCAATGACAAGTCAAGCAAATTATCTTACACACGAAGCTAAACTATACTCCTGGAGCAACACACTGACGTTTTTCTGCAGTAAGTAATAATGTGATAAAGAGGCAAGGACTTCTTGAGCACTTTGCTGTTAGCTTGCAACAGCGTTAGAACTTGTAAGACTAAATTTGCAAGACCAAAAAAAAAAACCTGCAGCAACATCTTGGTTGAGGCTAAAGTGCGGAAGGCTGAAATAAACTTTTCTAACTTTTTCAGGTCATCTTGTAATAGAAGAAAATGGAGCTAACCATGACATCGCTATGGAAGGATCTAGTGATTTGTTCATAGGCAACTGTAATAGTACAGGAGAGTCAGAAACAAATGATTGGGTTTTTCAGGTGAGGTATGAATGTCCTGTCTTTGTAGATGCTTTCTTTACGTCCTCTCTGATGAATCTACAGTATGATATTTCATCAATGTGTTTTTTCTTGCCTTTATAGTAATACATTGTGTCTTCTAAAAAAGTACATCTGGATATTCATCAGTTCAAAACTGAACGGCACAAGAATTCAAGGGAAGGAACTTTTGTAATGACAACCTTTAGTAATTATATTAATAGATGCTGTTACAGTGCTGAAGAAATACATGTTTTATTGTGTTAACAAAATCCTGTAGTAAAAGAATACTTGATGACATGCCTTGGAGTAGGAGGGGTTCAGAACACTTGAAAATCAGGTCAAATAGCTTAGTAACCAAATGTGGCAAATAAGAATCCAGGGATACAGGACATCCGTGAAGGTATTGGGGGAGTCTTTAATGTATTTATTATCAAATATTGCTAGATATTCCTGGTCAGAGAGATTTCTGTGCATAAATGTTCTTCTGCAGGTTACTTCAGCTAACATAAAATACCATTCAGGTAGTGATTTAGTAGTGTGCTTATGGTCTCTGCACAATGTCTTTAACACAGCTAGTGCCATTTATTTGTTGCTGCTTTTCTGGTGTAGTTTACACTAGACAGTTTCAGCACAAAAGATTTATACCTGCAGAATTTTTGAGAAGGTTATTTGGCCCAGGTCTGACTTTAATATATTAAATTTAGAAACATTCTTCCCTACTGTTTGGATTTGTAGTTTACAAATTTTTGTAGCAGAAACGTCAGAGTTGTTTGTGTGATTGCTGCAAGAGATGCAACAAATTGCACTCCTTCTTGCACTGGCCAAATGACAGCCTGACATATTTTACAGAAGGACTGCCTATTTTCCATTATTTTTACATGTTTAATATGTTTAATATTTTTACATGTTTAATACATGTTGCCAGAGTTTCAACAAGACAGATATTTGTGCTTAAACATTTAAATTTAATGAAAATGGGATGTGCTGTAAGTCTTCGGTTCTGCAAGCTTGATGAGAATAAGCTCTGAGTACCTATTTTTTGAGACTTGCAAAATCTGAGTCTTGGTCTTGCACTGCATAATTCTTGGACTTGAATTGGCGGGTTTGTGTTGCTTGTGTTTCTTCGATGGTAAAGAATTAAGAAAGTGTATAGAGATTTTTGTCTTCATAGCTAAATGCATGTATCTAAAGGCCGAGTTGAATAGTATCCAGGATTTCTTTTGAAGTCAAATCAAGTTGATGGATGTTCTATGGTTTTGTTTTTGGTATAACTTCTCTCAGTTTCCGGGTAGACTTGAGATGTTTTGAAGTGACGAGTGGTTTGGGGGAACAGATTTTGGGCACAAGGGATTTTGTTTCCCCTTAGTATAGAGAGTTTGTTCTAGGAAGCAGAAATATGAATACATTTTCAGCATGGAAATAGAAAACAAAAATAGAACTGCTAGTGTTAGCTAGTAGCATCTTGATCAGAAGGACAAGAGCTTCCTCCAAGTATACAGTACTTGGACTGTAAAAAAAAAAAAAACCAGCACACTGGTTTTAAATGTTCTTTTCTTTTTTTTTCTTTTTTTTTTTTTTTTTTTTTTTTTTTTTAAATAGAAATTGCTACTCAAGATTAAAGTACATTTTACTGGTTTTCCTCTGTGAAAGCATCTAATCTGCATGGATTCCAGGGATCCCTTGTTTGGACAGAGTGACTCTCCCGCAGCCTTGCCCATCGCAGTACGCCTCTCGGGCAGTTCTCCATCATTGGCTGCGCCTGCACGGCCATCCCAGCCACAGCCTCACTCTGCAGAGGAGTTCCACCTGGTAGACCAAACCGGGCAGCCTCTCTATGAGCTGCAGCCCCTAGGAGGGCCCAGTGCGCCGATGGTGAGTGTGTCTGAAACAGGGCAGGTGGTGTATTCGCAGATGAGGGAGCTCTTTGAAGAACTCTTTTACATGGTGCTTGTTTGTTGTAACAACAGCTGATTCAGACTTTAGCAACAAGGTGAAGCTTTTCAATTCATGCTCCAGTTGCCCTTCCTCAGGTAGGCAAATCCTGTCTCCAGCCGTTACTATTTTTATTAAACAACTACTTATGTCTTTTCTCATTATCAAGCCTGGATGTTATTGTATGATGAGATCTCATACTTCCACCACTGCTGCTTTCTATATATTCCTTGGATAAGTCTCTCTGTGTTTTTTTGGGGGGATTGGAACATCAGCAATAAGCTAACTCATTATGTCTCTCCTTCTCCCCCCCGCCAATTAATTTGCTTAAAACATTGCTTTGTAATTCTTGACACTTATTTTGTAAAAAGGTAACTCTCTCACCCAGAGGGTTTGGTTGGCATGTGTTGTACTGGCACTAAAAGACACTTCACGCATTTAAAGTGTAATAAATCGGAAACAACATGATACTTTGTTTATTCTAGGTTTTATAACATTGTTGGGAACAAGTCCTTGGTAATTATGGGAAAATTTACCGTAAGGACTTGTTTAAGTTTTCCAGAATTCTAGGAGATTTAATTTATATATTTTTTTTTTAAGTCCTGGAGCTTTTCTTCTATCTGCTTTTGCATAAAATGCTGCCTATAGAGGTCAGTTTCTTAGGAGTAAAGGTCGAAATTTTTATATGTTGTGATTAATTCTGCTAGTCCATGAATGGGGTTACAGTGAATCCAACTATGAATGGCTTTCAGGTTTTTGATAGCTTTAATAATAGTGTTCTAAGTTTCAAATAAATATATAATTCATTGTAGAATCCCATAAGGCTTTTTTTTTCCTCTCCTTTAATCAATTAAAGGTTTATTTTAAAAGGGGGAAAGTAATTTTAAGAAATTGACAGTAAATAGGCAGTTTCCTTATTATGTGAAATCAAGTTAATTTACAGGCCCTAATTCCAACCAAAATATTTCCTGTTCTGGTAATAAGCAAACCCAGCCATCCTGCATGATGATCACCATACAAACTAGTGCCATTCATGCTTTTGTGTGATTGCTTTACAGATGATTGTTGCCAGCCAGTCAGAAAATGGACAGGTGCTGCATGTCCTTCCTTCTGCCCAGTCAGGAATGGCCCAAGTGATTATTCCTCAAGGTCAACTTCTGGATGTGACCAGCACGCAGGGTGAGTTTAAGCTGTGGGACTTGAAGGTGTGTGTTCCTGTGACTAAGCATATCCTGCATGATCTCTTTCTAAGTGCCTTGTTTGTATGTGTTCCTTTCCTTTGTTATAAGACAAAAATACTTACTGAATCTGCTTTCTGATGATGAGTCTGGCACCCCACGTACCACATTTTCTGTTGGACAAAAGCCTTATGAGATAAGAGCTATTATGCTCACTTTAGATATGTGATGGATAAATTGAGATATCAAGCACAAAGCTGCTTCTTGCCTTATTTACCATTAATAAGGATATTTATGCCAAGTCAGACAGCTGTACTATCAGCTTCAAATTTTCGCTGTTTACTTCATTTCGAGTGAAGTAGTTAATTCATGTAATGCACATAGAAGAATTAATGTTATTCTGGTCTGTTCCAGAGATCACTGGTGTTGATGCATCTTTTGTGAAGCCAGAAATTAAGTACCTAGGTAGAAATTCAGTTCCCAATGAAGAAAATGAGATATAACTTTCACTTCATTGCTAAGTTTTTTCCCTCAGTGTGTTAACTGTCACATTTCATGTATGTGGTGAGATGCATAACTAGAAGCGCAAATTTTAAGCTTTTCTCTAGAAAAGGGACATGCTGAAATCTGAAAGCATTGATTATTTATCTGCAAGCCTTGCTGGGTGGCAAAATGCTATGTACTAGCTTACATTCACAGAATAAGACTGAGAACTAGGTTGTCGCATTTTGTTAAACTCTCCAAGGTTTTTTAAACTGGTTTTGCATTTTCTGTATAAAATTCTCAAAATCTGAGCGCTAGTGCTTCTGTGGAATGAGATCTCAAAGGTAAGACTACTGTCCTGATGCTGGGTGGATAGAAAAAAGAGTTGGGATTCAAATAATGATCCAGCCTTTTTCACTTACAGTTAGAATATGGTTTCATGACCTTGCATTGAAAGGATTGCTCCTACCCTAATGCTCATCCTTCCCTCCCTCTCCACCTGCTCTTGCAGGGGTAAAAACACCGTTTGGGTACAGTGTAGTCTTACATGACTTTAAGTTGACTGTGAGCCTTCAGTTACTAAAAAATTGCTGCTACTTTTTGTAGGCAATAAGTTGCAATGCTGAATAGTATTTTTGTATTCCCATTTTTCATCCTACATGGGGCTCCCTGTTTGCAAATAGCTCAGTTTCACCGTATTTGAATATATGTTCTGCAGCAGTGCTACAGGTTTTTTTGTGGGTTTTTTGTTGTTTTGTTTTTTCTAGAGACTGACTGTGTAAAAGACTTTGTAGTTATTTGATCTTTAAAAGACGGTTAGGAAGACTTGTCAGTGGTTTACTGCGGAGATTAAAGGGGAAGGAGAATGGACTGTCAGCCCTTGAGTTTCACTTGCCTGCAGGTGGTGGTAATGCATGAAATGGCACAGGCTTCAGAGTAGATCTCTTAGTGTCTTAAGGGCACGTCTATGTAGAAGGAACCAGTGCTCCAAGCTTTGAGCCAGGGTGGTGATACTCTGAGGTACACACTTATGAATCTTCTGGCACAAACTTTCTCGTGGAGTGATTTCTGTACTGAGTCAATAGTTTCTCACTCTCTCTCGGGGTGGGGGAAAGAAGCTTTCATAATTGAAGGGCAAAAATCCCACATCTAAAGAGAGCTTCCTTTTCTTTATGTTGAGACAGAAGTCTCAAATGTCTGCTTTCACAGTTTTCCATTATGTTTTTGTTTAACTATACACACAGGCTTCAATCTAACAGTATTTTTTGGCTTATGGATCGCTCCCTGTTATCAAGAAAGGCTAAAACATTTGTTCTAAGAGCATGTCAGATTCAATTACAAGAGGCCTGTTTTTTCTTGTTTAGGTGTTCTTTTCGAAGTACAAAGCGGTATCGTAATCTCATTTTTTCTTATTTTAAAGGCAACCAGTGTGTGATTTGCAGCTGAACAAAATAGTTGTGCAATCCTATATGGATTTGTGGAAATGTAAAGCAGTGTAATTTACAAGTTCTGATCGTTTGCTTTGTTGTGGAAGGATTCATTAGCAGTAGCATGATTACCAAAGTCCTTGAGTACAAACAACCTTATCAAGTGTATCTTCATATGTGTGCCTAGAGTTTGAGTGTTGATTCACAACTATTAAACTACTTTATCATCTAGAAATCTTATCTCATATGTCAAAATGCTTGCTTTTCCAACACACAAAGTTTCATCATAGCTTGTCATTTCCCCATTCTGAGTTCAATCATTAACCAGGTGGATGTTTTATTTTTGCAAAGATGTTTCGGAAGAGAAGTGTGGTGATGGGAACTTGCAGACTGTGGCGGTGGCTGCTACAGCAGACAGTGCAAGCAGTTACATTCTCCATCCACAGGCATCTCTCACCATATCGAAAAAAACAACCACAAGGTAGGTCAGGAGTTAAAAGGATAAACAATCACTTTGATACACCTTTAGTACTGCCTTTTTTTCTTGCAGTTTGTTTTTTAATGGTTATCACAAAATTACCGTAGAATAGAGGTTATAAACCCTTAGTATTAGTGAATGATGTGTAGCTAACTGTGTTTGCAGGCAGCTTTTGTATGTGCCAGAGCAGTGGAAAAAGCAATTAAAGTACCTGTATTCCAGACATAGTTGGATATATTGTGACCACAGCAATAGGTGGGTATTTGAAGTAGCACAGTGCAAATTACTGAAATTACTCCAAATAAACACTGATACTGCCAACTAAGACTTGAAAGTGATCCAGTGAAGGAACTGCAGGGAAAGTTGACGTTTGAGGTAGCAGAGTTTCTCGTATGGGTGTATTAAAACCTATATAAACCATCCTCCCACAAGAAGAGTTGATTGTAGAGATTGATTTTTTAGATAGAGATTTCAGTAGTTGGCATTAACAGGGAGAGCCTAATCTTTGTTCTCTGGATAACTTCTTCAGCTTCCTTTGATAAAATATGAGAAAGTACCTGCTAATGGTGTGTTTCGGTGGAACACGTAGACAGGCAGATTGGTTAGCTAAGTTTCTAAAGTTAAAATAGTTGTTATGTTCTTCTTCTCTTGATATCCACCTGATTCTGTCCCTGTGCTAAGTGGTGCCTACTATTTTAATTCCTGAATACTCTGGGATTCTTTTTTGCTTAAAAAAAAAAAAGGCAAACAAAACAACAACAAAAAAACCCAAAATAACTCCAAAGAAGATGTTTCTGTGGATTGCAGGCTGGCTTTGCATTGGTTTATGCTCTTTTGAAATAGAGATGTGGAAGAGATAAGAATAATCTCACTACAGCACAAATGATATATATTCAAGAAATATTTAAAGTGAAGAGAGACAGTTTGTGAAAGGATTTTGTGAACCCAGTCTGTACGTGTTAGAAAAAAATCCTGGAAAGGAGACATATTTGTATGGACAGGAGGTGATGCACTTGAGTTTTGCAATAGTAAACATCAAGTAAGCATTGTTTCTGCCCCAGGATTTAGGGAATGGTGAAACCAGATACTTACTTAAAATAGTTACTGGAGCTGGTTTTCAGTAATTTAAAATATACTAAAACGTGCAGCATTTAACAAGTGTTTGATATTGGTTTTAATCTTTAGCATTCTAACATCAGTCTGTAAGAAAATTATCAAGATGGTCAACTGGTCTATTTCACCATGTTTTGTCTACTGTTGTCAAGCAACAATACTGAGAATACTGAATGCTCAGAAGTCTTCCTGAATGTAGAAAACAGTGGGTTTTTTAAATACTTATATTTAGTGTGAATTATTTTAACAATGAAATAGGATATGGGGAAAATGAACACCAGGTTTTTAAGGCAAGTTGATACAATATCTGGTTTTGATCATATGCTGTAGGGTTATACATAATGCACTGTTTTGGTATGTTACCTGTACTTTAGACTAAATTGTTGCTTTCCTTGATGTCTATATAGACTTTTACTATATTTTTTTATTTTTCAGGGTAGTGGAAGATCCCTTTCCCAGCCCTCTTCAGCCATTGCCGCCAAATACGCCTGCATGGGCGCGCCGCCTCAGGAACTGTGAGGTGGGCTGCAAAGAATTCTGACTTGATGTTTTGTCATCTAGATCTAACATATTGATCCTACTCCATGAAAGGAATAATGTTCATGGTTGTAGAAGTTGTGTTCAAGCTTCCTGGTATTATGAAATAGTACTGGTACTAGCTGGTACTACTAGCACGTTTAAACACATAAAATGCTATGGAATCCCTTCCTTTTTTGGGAATACTAGGATGACTGACCATCAACAGCTCCTGAAACAAAAAATGTGCTTCTGAAATCTCGATGCCATACAGCGCTGGGAAAAGCCACTGGTCCACACTTTGTGTGCTGTGTTAGAGTTCACTCTTGAACTACAGTGCAAGCTCTGCTGTCTTCTGCTGAGCAGTCTGTTTTTTGTTGCCCTTAGTGATCCATTAATTAAAGAATGAAATGGCTTTTGTATGGTCTAAGTCTGCAACTGTTCATATTAGTTTGTGTTGTCACTTAGAAATCTAAATCTGTGTGACTTGCCAGGGTCAAGTCTGGGACTTAACAGAGCACCTTAATGTCAACGTTTTACTAAGGATTTCTATTTTAGGTATTCTCACAGATTTTTTTGTTGTTGTTGCTTTATCAGGATAGTTACTTGTGCTTGTTTTCTCTTTTGTTAAAAAATGCTCTGTCTTTATTCCCTGTGATGGCTTTTGACCTAAACAGAACTCTCTCTTTATTTGCATATTGTTAGATGTCTGTAGAACTGTCCTGATGACTGGGATGATATCAACAGCTAGAATGCATCATAAATCACTTAAAAGGAAGGGAGGGGAGATGGGAAGATTCTTGAGAGATCACCTACCCCTTCCTCCTGCTACCAGACTCTTCCTGATAGACGTTTATTTTACTTTCTCTTAATACTTCTTTAAAGGAAAACTCATAACTGTCTCTAGCTGGTTCACCTCTTTAGATATCCCTACTATTTGAGGTTTTTCCTATTGGCTTGGCCACTGGTAACTGGAAATTGCTGTTGCAGGGACTTAGAACCGGAATTTATTTCTGTATCCACTTATGAATAATTTTTCAATTAACTAAATACATTAATCTATTCCTCTTTTTGTTATATGCCTTTTATTTCATATAAATGGTATTGTCCACTGTTAGATCAACTTAAACATTAAGAGGTCAGAAAATTAATAACACTAATTCTTCCATGGTGGAGATACTGTTTTCACAGAATGAATGAGTCACTTAATTCAAATGGCCAGTTAGTTGTTAAAGTCCAGTAAGATGTATAACCCCTGTTACTGTGCTTTTAGCACTACATGGCACATACTTTCCTGTCTTAACATCGATGTAGCTTATCTGAATCATTTATTATTGGTTTCATTTTATAGGAGGACTTGTATTATGGTCTGCTTGGTCTATCTGAATCTATTACAAGAAATTTCACCTGCTGTGTTTAAAATTCACAGAAGCAGCATTTATAGAAGAGTTCTTATTTTTAAAGAAAAGGAAATCAAAATGCTGTCTGTTTGAATGTGTTCTGAGGATATAAGCATCTGCCTCTGCTGTTCAGCAGAACTACTGCCCGTATGCATTAATCCTCCCTGTTCCTTTAAAAAAAAAAAAAAATTTTGTTGCTGTTCCCCCTGCAGAGTCAGCCCATCCAAGCAGGAATAACCCACATTCTCTTCCTCCTTGTGTGTTATCAGCAGAGTTGCTTTGCTGAGTTTGTCAGTTACACAGTGTAAATCCACTGGAGACTGCTAGGATACATGTGCCTTTTCATGGGCCCAGACTAGAGACAATGGGATTTTGAGGTGTCATTTATCTTTCTGGTGTGACTGTCTTGCAGAATGTTTTGTTACTAGTAACAGGGTAGAAGGGTCCAACTGGTATTTGGAGATCTAGTAGAGGTGCAGATAAATGTGGCAACTCACAATTGTACTCTTTCAGCCACTTGCCAGAATAGAAACAAACAGCGTGGAGGTGTCTGAATTTCAGAGAAGATGCTGGCAGGCAAAGCCGTGGCATAGCCTCGGTACATGCTGCCAATCATATATCCCAGGGAGCTGGCCAAGACTGAACTCCGAAGGGCAATGACTTCTTTGGCAGTTAGTACTGCAGGCAAACACAGAGCAGTAAAAGCTGCGGCTGTCCAAAATTAGCACTAAGCTCTGTGTTTGGCATTGATTCCCTGACTGCTGTGAAATGTTTGGCTTACACTTGCTGTGCCTAGACAGTGTAATGCCTCTGGTATCCTGCTGTTAGTTCACTGGAGGAAAACTGTAGTCTTGATATGTGTACTTCAGTGTAAGTTTTTATGTACACTTGCTGTGATGAGGCCAGGGGAGAGAGAAGGAATTGCTCCTTTTTTTGGCTTGAAGCTTGGCTGGAGTTAAAGGGTTGGAAAGTATCGGATTACTTCAAGGTAATTACGTTGTTAATAAAAAGTAGATTTTAAATTTAAAAAAAAAAGTTCTTTTCTGTAACCTACTTAGTTTTCAGTGGTCTGATCAGAATGCATTTCCAGCACGTGTCAGCATACTGAAATAGAGTGTAATTAAAAACTGCATTAATTTATCAACAGTACAAACCTAAGTTCATTTATTTGTGTGGGGCAGATGGTCTCCTTTGTCCACTTGTTCCTACTTGGGAAGCTCCTAGAGAGCAGGGATCCTATGTGGTATATGATTTTCTTCTCCTTCTTCCCTCCCACCAATTTTGGGAAAATGATCTATCTTGTGCAGAAGTAAAGCCAGAATAGGAGACAGTGCCTTGACTGTTATCACTACTTTTCTGGCACAACAGTTTTATCAGTCTTCTCTCATCTGCCTAGAATAAGGTCAATGACCTATTTATAGTGACAGGTATAAGATGTGGAAAGAAAAATACTGGTCACACAGTATTCACTGTGTGGAGTGGTACTGTAATCCCTCTTGCAAAAGGGGGCACCCCAGGTTTCTGTAAAGAAGGTACTTCTGGTACTTCTCAGGCTGCTTTGCTTCTCCGGGATTTTTCAGATCAAGTTTTGACAGAAATGTTATTTATAATTTCTGGCTAAACAACTGCCAGCTTCTCTTTCTCACCACAGCTGCGTGAGTGCAGCCTGTGTAGACTTTCTTAACTGCTGGAGCAGTGTGCTTGCAGTGCAGTGACATGTGCAGTCAGTGCATACGTAACCCTCCGCTTTTGGGCTTGCGCTAGCAGCAGCACCATGCTGGCCCAGTTCATTCACAAGGTGTTCATTTATTCTTTGTTGGCTTTAGGTCTTGCTAACCACAGACATTTTGTCTTTCTTAGGTGACTGTGAGGCATGTTTTATGCAGTTGTCACTAAAGTATTTGTGTGATAATCTTGGCGAGACGCTGTTACTGCTTTGGTTGTCAGTATTATTTAAACATCTGGCTGCTCTGTCAATGAAGGTGGTTCATTGAAACCATCATCAGTTTGCACATGGCAAATCTGGTATGTTATGTTTCTGTGTAATGTTGAGAATCAAGAGTGCCTTGAAGATTGGGAGGGGTATTACATGAGACATTCAATTCAAAGTTAGTGCACTAAGTAGGTGAGACGATTACTGGTGGTACAAGCAGGTGTATTCTGCTCCAGCTCAGTGCAGCGTATGTGTGTTGCAGTACATGCATAGACATTTTTAGTGCTTCAGAGATTCTCTGTGGGAGTCAAGTGAAAATATTCGCCTAAGACTAATTTGTCTAGGTGACTGCAACTGAAGCGTGTGTTGGGGGAAACAACAGGAGTGAAGTTGTTCTATGGAAATCAGAGTTGGCAGTAACTGTAGTCTTTTCAGGGATTCTTGGTGTACTTAGGGTCTTGGAGGGTTGACAAACTCCTGACCTTGTTGGGGACTTGCTCTGGTGTTAGATCCTATGGTAAATCTATTTGTGAGGATACTAGTGTGGGGAAAAAAACCCATGAAACACCAAAAATCTGAGCCTGTGTCCTCACCTGCCAGAGTCCCTGACTGCTTTTGTTTTCTTGTGTAATGTTCAGCAGTCAGCTGGGTGAATAATCCTATTATTTCACCTCCTTTCCATGCAGAAAATTGGGGACTCGTACCGCGGCTATTGTGTGAGCGAGACAGAATTAGAGAGTGTTCTAACGCTACACAAGCAGCAAACACAAAGTGTATGGGGGACGCGCCAGTCTCCAAGCCCAGCCACACCCGCCACACGGTTGATGTGGACATCTCAGCATGTCCCATATGATGGGATCCCCTTTGTCAATGCAGGTAACTAACTTTTCTTTTAATAACTACTTTCAAAATTTCAACGTCAGTTGCCAACTGGCCATAAAGAAGGATCTTTATGGTGTTCCTTAGTGTTGATAAAGTCAAGGCACAAACATAAAAAAAGAGCAGCAGGTGACACAGTCTGAAAGAGCTTGTTTCCCTGAAACCACAGGCTTATGTTTTGTTGTGATTAATTCCTTTTGTTCTTTAGAAATAAATTAGCTAAGTACCATTTGATGGGGGTTCTTGTGATGAGATCTTTAGATGGAAGTCCCATCTGCTCTATCAGGACATGAAAGTTCTTATAAGGGTAAGAGCTTGTTCGAGTATTCTTGCCTAACTTGGGGATCCTTTGAAGGGTTTGTTCCACAGGAGCCAATAAACTATT